>QLOT01006142.1:0-12505 GCA_003313875.1 Russula aff. compacta | reverse complement strand
GGCTCTGACCTTAACTCTTGATGTCCCCGCGGTTCACGTAGCTTAGCAGCTAGCCGCGCCGTGACAGAGACAGACGCTAGCGTCGAAACTAGCTGAACGAGCAGGCCCACAGAAAGACAGCAGCAAAATCCCAGCTAAGTATTGACGACACGATCGGGTATTTAGTGAAGAAGCAGCTCAACGCTTCCCAGAACCACGCATTTGGGACCACGCCATCGAACTGAAACCCAGGGCACCCTCTTCGATACCGGGTAAAGTATACCAATTGACCCAAGATGAACAGAAAGCGTTGCTCGAGTTCATAAAGGAACAACAAATGAAAGGATATATACGCCCGTCAAAGAGCCCATACGCTGCACCATTCTTCTTTATCAAGAAAAAGGACAGAAAACTACGGCCAGTACAAGATTACTGATGCCTCAATGAGTGGACGATTCGCAATCGCTACCCCCTTCCTCTTATACCAGAGCTGATAGCGAAGGTAAAAGGGGCGAAACTATTCACCAAGTTCGATGTTCGGTCAGGATATAACAACGTGCGAATCAAAGAAGGAGACGAGTGGAAAGCCGCGTTCCTCACAAACCAAGGGCTATTCGAACCAACAGTCATGTTTTTTGGATTAACTAACTCGCCAGCAACCTTCCAAACAATGATGAACGCCATCTTCGGTGAAGAGCTCGCACAAGGATGGCTCATCATCTACATGGATGACATCCTTATCGCTACCCAAGACGACAGCCAATTCCACGAAGCGTGCGTCCACAAAGTGCTCGAGAAACTGAAGCAGCACGATCTCTACCTCAAGCCGGAGAAGTGTATATTCAAACAGCGAAAGATAGAGTTCCTGGGCGTCGTATTAGAAGACGGCACGGTGCAAATGGACCCCACGAAGGTCCAAGGAGTAGCGGACTGGTCACCACCACAGAACATTACTGACGTCCGAGCGTTTTTAGGTTTCACAGGATTCTATCGCTACTTCATCCCAAATTATTCAAACATAGCACGACCACTCATTCAGTTGACACGAAAAAAAACACCCCATTCACCTGGGACCGCAACTGTCACAACGCCTTTGAAAACCTAAAGACGCTCATGTGCAACAAACCGATCCTCCACCAACCAGACTACTCAAAGGCCTTCTTCCTCGCAACAGATGCATCGGCGTACGGCGTGGGAGCCGTACTCTCACAGGAGGGAGAAATCAACCCGCGCACACAAAAACCGATGCTGTGCCCGATCGCATACTACTCCAGCACCTTCACTCCAACTGAACGCAACTACGACATATATGAAAGGGAATTCTTAGGGGTATTGAAAGCCCTCAAACGCTTCAGACCCCACGTCGCAGCTACGGAAATTCCAGTGACTATCCTCACCAACCACGCTAACCTAATACACTGGAAGGCACCCAGAAAGGTCAACAGATGCGTGGCCAGATGGTTCGCTGAACTACAAGACTACAACCTCGTCCTTAAACACATGCCAGGGAAAATTCACACAGCCCCAGATATGCTCTCTAGACCCCCAGGAGTAGATCGAGGACTAACCGATAATGCGGATCTTGTACTTCTTCCCTCATCTATGTTTATATCGACGACCACCACCGAACCACTTACGCTGCAAGAGCAAGTCCTGAGAGCTCAAGAGGCTCATCAACCCGAATTGGAACAATGGTGCAACACTCAAGACGTACACAAACTCCCAGAAGGGTACAAACGAGGGTGGAGGCTGGCCATACCCGCAGACTTGAAGCTAAGACGCGATATCCTCGCTCATTTCCATAACTCACCAACCACGGGACATCCAGGAAGAGACAATACGATCGCTCTCGTATCACAACACTACTGGTGGCCAGGAATGAACGCATGGATCGAGCGATACGTTGCAGGATACGCCCAGTGTCAACAAAATAAAATACGCACCACCAAGAAGAAAATACCAATGTATCGCATCCCAGGAGACCCAGCAAAACGTCCATTTCACACTATCGCGCTGGACCTCATCACCCAACTACCAGAAGCCAACGGGCAAGATGCTATCCTCACAATAGTCGACCAAGGATGCTCTAGAGCAGCGCTCTTCGTCCCTTGTAAAACGACCATCACTGGCGAAGGAATAGCTCAACTATACCTTCAACATCTCTTCCCATGGTTCGGAGTACCTGCTAAAGTCATTTCAGACAGAGACCCTCGCTTCACCTCCAACTTCACCACTGCACTCACTACGAAACTCCGCATTGAACGAAACATTAGCACCGCCTTTCATCCTCAAACGGACGGAGTTACGGAGCGAGCAAACCAATGGGTAGAGCAGTATCTCCACATGTATACTTCAGCCAGGCAAGACAATTGGAATGAGTGGCTTCCACTTGCCACTTTCGTTCACAACAGGTGGAAGAATGCCACCACTAAGCTGAGTCCACACCAAGTCTTATTGGGATACGATCCAAACGTGATAACGGAACCTACTCCCCTCACCAACAACGAAGCAGTAGAGGACAGACATCAGAAAATCCATGCACACCGGGATGCAGCCTATCAAGCGCTTGAGCAGGCCGCGCGCGCGATTCCCCCGGTCCAGTATCACAAAGGGGATCAAGTCTGGCTTGAAGCGAAGAATCTGAAGCTCCCTTACCCCACAGCCAAGCTCGCGCCTAAACGTCATGGCCCATTCCGCGTAATCAGAGAAGTCTCCCCAGTAGCATATCAGCTGGAACTTCCAAAAGCCTGGACCATCCATGACGTCTTTCATGCTGCCTTACTCACTCCTTACAGAGAAACTGCGGAGCATGGGGCTAATTACCAACGACCACCTCCAGAAGTGATTGACAATGAGGAAGAGTATGAGGTAGAACAGCTGATTAACCACAGGTACCATGGGAGAAAACGTCAGCTGCAGTACCTAATACGATGGAAGGGTTATTCAGCCGCTGACGATACCTGGGAACCG
Source organism: Russula aff. compacta (assembly GCA_003313875.1). NCBI lineage: Eukaryota > Fungi > Basidiomycota > Agaricomycetes > Russulales > Russulaceae > Russula > Russula aff. compacta. The sequence continues at coordinate 9,556 of QLOT01006142.1, read as the reverse complement.
GCTGACCAAGTGCACGCTCCAGCCTTAGTCAAGGCCTACCACCGACGCCACCCTTTTCAACTGCGGACCGCCAATCTTGGAAACAAAGCATGCCACCCCCAGAGACGCGTCGCACCGGTTTCCTGGCTGCACTACTTAGGGGACCCCCATTTGTCACCCATCGCTTCCACGAGTTCGAACCCTGCCCCCATAAAGACCTACCCCCCTTCAGTCACCGCTGCAAGCCCCATATCACGCACACCCACTCCCTCAAACACTGGTACTTTTGTAAAGAACGATACTGTTCGTATCATGACCGCTACTAGTCCATCGCAATGTCTTCCCCCTCCTCGCACACCTCTGTCCAAAGCACCAGCCCACTTCCCATTCCGCCTCCAAAAGGCAAAGCTGCGACTCCTGTCGTCCATAAGCAAGCCCCCCTGGAAATCCCCTCGGAAGTGGTGGCCATCTCTGACCAGATCAGTGTGTTCTCTTACTCCCCTCGCTCCACATACACTGCCCTCGAATCCAGTGATCCCACCAAGACAGAGCTCCAGCTCGTCGCTAAAGGGCTGGCAGGAACTAAGACGCGATGTGAAGCAAGGGAGCGCCAGATACAACACGACATACAAGGCCTCAGGTGAAGAGAAGAACGTCTGGAGGAGCGTGAAGTGGACGCGGCTCGTCTTGAGAAAACCTACAAACATTGGAGGGATCAAAGTCTCAGGGAAGACGAAGAAGATGGAGGAGTGCCAGAAGGATACGAGGAAAACGAGGGGCGTGTCTCAGATTTCTTTATCCCAGTCACTGACGGTGAAACCACTATCCACACCCTCGCTCCCTACATCCGCCAAGACAGCTCCTACTGCCTGGGCACCACCGGTAAAGGAGAAGTCGTCTACAAGCATGAGCTTTTCGCCACCGCTCGCCTCACCACCGACGAACAAGGGGACTATCCTGACTGGTTCTTCGAAGCCTTGGGAGACTCCGATTCCTTCCCAGACATGGTGCAGCATGCCGAAGGATACAAAGACTGGGGACTCACAGCTGAGTTCCGTCGCTATCACCGCATCACAACTGAAATCATTGGCATTGAGGCAGAGCTTGCTGAACTCAAGGCGTCTCTTGAGGCTCGCCAGGTTGAGGAGTCTCAAAGCCGGCGCCGCCTCCTTGCCTCCCATTGCTATGAAAACTTCGCAATATTCCACAAACTCCAGGATGGCCCTCCCTTCGGACACAACCAGAAAGGAAGGGGCCGCTTCCCCTTCATTGCTCACAGCCGCCGTCGCGGTGCGACTCGATTCTAAAGAGAGGGTGATGTCACAGAGCGGCCCCATGGATGGGAGAGAACTGCTGTTGACAGGCTGAGGGAACGCGTTTGACCCCCAGGACTGGTAGAGCAGTCTAGACCTGGGGTTGGTAACATACTGTTCGGACTTCTGTGTGGGTGTCCTAGGATCTGTCAGCCATGTTTGTAAGGAAGTGAAGCGCCTCAGTAAGCCCCAGGGGCACATAGTAAGCAGTATTACGATAGCTAGGACGGTTTTGGCCCATCCTGTAGTGTACTTGTACCAGCAGAGCTAGGAGACGAGACTCTAAGTCGAGTCTCCTGTCCAATAGGAGTAGTGACTCGTGTTCCTGTCACTTCTAGGTCAACCGTGGCTTGTTGGCCGATTCTCAGCGTTCTGTGTCTACTTCTGTGTTCACCATGCGTTGCAAGCGACCCTGGAGTCAGGGAAAATTCTAGTACCATCAACGAGACACTATCAAGCCAAACAAGTTATTACACGCCAGGAGTAGTAGAGGCGGAAGCTGAGTCGGACCGAAGCGAAGTTAACCTCTCAGACTGACGGCATCTAGTGTCACTGCTTTCGCCGGTGACACCCATAGCTAGTTCCACATAGTCATATTTATTTGGACCAGCGATCGCTTCATCCAGGATTAACATTGCCTTCTCATAATCATCATGTGAGCGACCCCAATCGAAGCAAAAGAAGAGAGAAAAGAACAGCGTAAAGCGAATTTGATACGAATCAGGAAATCGTATCCTTGCTTCATGCAGACATTCAATGGCCTCGTCTGAAGGTGGTTGCCCAAATGGCACAATAGTCATAGATATAGCATCAGCCAAGCCTTACAGAGCCCGAATCAGCAATGATTCTGAGACCCCTGAGCTGAAAAGCTCGAGGCACAGGATCACCACCTCTTTGATATTCTCCTTTGGATCGAAAGACTCCAGATCTGTCTGAACGGTTAAAGCATACGCCAAGTATGCTTTAATATTACTGCGCATGACATGCATCAGTGTTTTGACAGAATGCCTGTAGACGCCTGTACAGGCCTGTACAGGCACTACAAGTGTCAAGTTGACAGGCCAAACAGGCCATGTCCGATTTTTCACAAGTTGGTTCCTTTTTTTTGTAATAAGCAATGACAGGTCCACAAGATGACAAGCTCACAAGCTCACAAGCCCAAAAAGCCGCATAGCAAAATCCAAAAAGTTATAATTTCTAGCTACTGTAGTGTTGAAATAAAGTCTAATAATAACGTTGCGCCTGGGTACTGCACAGCCTGCACCCTCGCCCAGTCATCGGTCATCCTGCACCTGTGCGCAGCCTTTTGTGCCCCCTGTGCAGCCTTCGTGTACCTGCGTGCACCCTCGCCCGGTCACCCTGCACCCACGCGCGGCCTTCGTGCACCTCCGTGCGGCCTTTGGGTACCCATGTGCAGCCTTCGTGCACCAGCGTGCAACCTTTGTGTACCCGCGCGCGACCTTCGTGCACCCGTGCATGACTATTGTGTACCCGTGCGTGACCTTTGAGTACCCCCGGATGACCTTCGTGCACCCCCACACGGCCTTCGTGCACCCACGCGCAGCTGGCAGGTGTGGGGGGGGGGGGAGCAGAGACTTGGGTGTGGGTTGGCGGGTGTGAGCGTGGCTAGAACAGCGTGCGTGCAGGTGAATACAGACATGAGCACAAGCCAAAATAAATAAAATAAAATACTCACCAGGCTAATCCATCAGCTTGCAGGCAGGGGCTGGGCTGCGCTCCAAGTGAGCGCGTGGTGGGGGCTCCAAAGCTGTGAAAAAAAAAGTTACAGTAACTTGAACTGCGAACGCTGTGTCACATGCAAATGGACTTGTTGGCATTTTCACTTTTTTCCCAACCGCCAAACGGGGCCAAATGACTTGCGCCTGGTTCTCTCCTCCTGGTTACTAGGTGAGTTATTTTTTTTTTACTTTGGCTTGTGCTTATGTTTGTACAACCGCCTCTGGGTCCCCGTTCTGCCATGTATCCACCTGCCGATATGCGCTGCCAATCCTTGTGCCCCAATCCTTGTGCCCCTTCACACGCCTAGTCACTCCCTGCCTGTGGAGGAATTTAGATGAGTGGTTTTTTTTTTGTTGGCTGGTGCTCACATTCGCACACCCAGCCCATGGCTTTTCTAGCCGCTCACACCTGCCGACCAGCGCCCCTTGTCCCGGCTCCCCACCACACCTGCTGACCCAGGCGCGGGTGCATGAAGGCCGTGCGTGGGTGCATTGAAGGCTGCGCACTGGTGTACGAAGGCTGCACGCGGGTACACGAAGGCCGCGCATGGGTGCAGGGCGACCGGGTGAGGGTGCAGAGAGGCCAGGCGAGAGTGCAGGAAGGCCGGGCAAGGGTGCAGGGAGGCTGCGCGCAGGTGCACAACGACTGGACGCAGGTGCAGGAGGACTGGGCGTGGGTGCAGGATGACTGGGTGCGGGTGCAGGACGACCGGGCACAGGTGCAGAGAGGCCGGGCGAGAGTGCAGGAAGGCCGGGCACAGGTGCAGGGCGACCAGGCAAGGGTGCAGGCTAGAAAGTGTACAAAAGTAGTGTAACCAGAATACATTTTATTTACTGTATCTTGTGAACTTTTAACAACTTTTCAACTTGTATAACCTGTCAGTGCCTGCCAACTTGTGGGACAGGCAGAAAAGCCTTACAAGTGCCAACAAGTCAACAAGTTCTTTGTCATTTTGCTGATGTGGGAGGTTTCAAGTGACTGGTCTTGGAGGTAACGAAGGTATTTAATTGCGTGCTTCACCTCACCTGGCTGCTTGACCTTCTGCCAGTAAAGAAGGGCGACTACAAGGTTAAAAAAGACATCGACGAGGTTTGGGCCATCTTTACTCGGGGTATCAGATGACAGGAGTATAGCTTTGGCAAAGTAGGAAAGTGACTTGTCAAGGTCTTCACTTGCGTCTGAGCGCTGGTAGCGTGCCAACAGAGCAATGGCCAAAACTGAGAGGCATGCAAAATGTAGGTCGGATTGAGGAGATGTCAAGAGCAGATTTTGGCATTCGGCAATGTTATTATTGATTTCGAGCAAAAAAGCTGTTAGTGGAAAGTCGGCGCGGAAGATGATGAACAACAGAGTTCAGCCCCAAATGTCTGAGACTGAGGGCAGATTGAGGACTCACGCTGTGCATCTGCCATGGTTTAGAACAGAAAAACTGGGAAGAAAATTGCAGTACTGGTAAGAAGGGGGAGAGATGTGGGTCGTAAAGACGGTGCCTCCGGGCATCCAGCCTCGGCCCCGGCGAACCGAACTAGAAAACGTGTTGGCTGCATGTTGGCACTGCGACCACACGGCCACGATGTTGCATCGCGCTCACCCACTACTCCCACCTAGTCATAATATGCAGAACATTGTCACTTGATAGGGACTTGCATACCTTGATTCAAAGTCCTGAGAGATCGTCAATGATCAACAGTCAACAATGCTTTCACCCATTTCAAACAACTCCAGCACGGGGGGGGTTCGGACCAATCTCGTTCAAATGAGACTGGGTCGCTGTCAAATTGGCTGCTGTAGAGACAGTAGACAGTACTAGTAGGTGGCTTCTTTATAAGATAATAGAGGCATTACACCATACCATTGTTACCTAGACATGGTAGATACCGATTCTTGCAAGCCGTGTAAGGAGCCTGGTCCCTTGCCTGCAATTCTGGCTCGGACCCACACGACATCAACTCGTTCTTGCCCCCTCACGAGAACCGCGTCAAACTGACGCCATTTATCTCTTTCCACGCAAAAGAGTACGCCCAGCAGGCTACAACCTTTCCCGAGCCACACTACTATTCCTAATCGACCTCTCCAACCTTGACAAGGTCCTGACAACAGTTGAACCCTTGTGCAGCTTCCTGATATGCATCCTCTTCACGAATGTTGACGTGGCTCGCCCCAGGAGTGCTCACGAGCATGATCGGATTATCAACGCGTCACCAACATTCCTGAAGATGGCGATCGCGTGGGTGGTCGTATTCTCCGCGTATGTCATGATAAACGCTCTTGGCTTCTTCCTCTTCCTCAACTAACGTCTCCAGCCACTCATCATGCTAGAGCGGTACAGACTCCCGTTTGTGCGCGCACAGCGATGGGCCACACGGAGAGCAAGTCACCCCGTGCGATGACGAGGCGGACGGGATTTGATGAGGACGGAGTGGTGTGGTGGACTTGGGTGCCGCTTGATGAGATGGAAGAAATCGAGTGGCCGATACGGGATGGAGACTCGGAGAGTCCAAAGGCTGGACGGGACAGCGGTTCCCCTCGAATTGTGCGTCCTGTTCCTCGGACTGAACCGCACGCTGATCAAGGCTTCCATCGACAGAACAATCACTCATAGAACTTGAACGTGCGGGGCATAAACCGCGGTCCAGGAGCGTACAACGATGCAGGTGGACAGTCCCCGGCCTCCTGAATCTCTTGATTCTTATGCAGGGCATATCTCGTCCCATGTACATGGTACAGAACACTACTGAGTCTTTTCCCACTGACGCAGACGATATTCCGCCCAGTAAAACGGGTTCAAACACAACAAACTTGAACTGGTGACACATCTGTCATCTTTTTCGAAGAATCGCGGCTTTTTACTCTTTCCTCTAGCTCCTCGATCCTGTGGGCGAGGGCATACTCAAGAGCTCACACCATATTAGGCCTCACTGGCCGAGCACTGCCTTGTGAGAATAGATAGGCATTAGTCTCGGAGATTTGACCTAAAATCTGAACTTTCAAGTTTTCGTAAAGGGTCGTTGATGTCAGGATTGTGGTAGGTGGCTGAGAGAAATAATGGCCTCAGTCCGACTCTGAGTCTAAGCGGGCGGTGTGCCAGGTCAATCAGAAAGCAATGTGTTGTATGTACTGTAGTCCTGTAGCAAGTAAAACATGAAATCATCATCTCCATGATCCTCCAAAGCCCAAAGGAACCCCCTCGGAACACCCTAGATTCTTGAATTATCGTGGCACGCCAAGCTCACGCCCGACCTCCTTCAAGCACTCCCTCGCCAGTACTCGAGCGTCTAACGAAACAAGGTGACTCAGGTTGGAGCCCGGTCCACCACCGCCACCACCGCCACTACTACTACTGCTGCCAGTCGGAGCGTGGCGGCCCCCCACAGCTGCGGCAGTTTCCTTTTTCTCTTTCTCCTTCTCCTTCTTGTCGGAAGACGCGCCATATGCGACCAGGCGGTCGGCCGTGATCCACGCGCTTGGGGCTTTGCGAGGCACGGACGCGATCTCGCACAGCAACGTGTAAAAGTGGAACACGTGCGCGCGCGACGAGCGCTTGACCGAGTCCGCGATGAGCTCAGCGGGTGGTAGAGAGGTATCGATCACTTAGGGCGGGTTGAGATGTCAGTCGATTCTATAGAGGGGCACGCGAACGAGAAGTGACCGCGTGCGTACCTGGCTGCTCGGTTGCATATTTCGATGGAGCTTCTGAGAGAGCCGCCCAGAGGGAACCCGGCCATAATCGAAGTCCCCGCAGTTTGTGAAGCACGTATAGCAACTCCTCTTCTCGTACTCTGCACAATCGATGAGTTCACAACGGAAAAGGATATGATGTAGCGTACGTACCTTGGGAAAGGAAGGTTTCCGCGGATCCTTTCATCCGCGACGTATCCGGCGAGTGTAGTGCGGCATCGGCCAATGAGCGCAGGCAGGCACAGCGCAGCGACTCTTCGCCGTGAAGATTCGTGATCTAAGAAGAGAGCATATAAGTTCCGTCTCCCAAGATATGTAAATCAAACAGCGCAGATTCTTGCCTTTAGAAGTATCAGAGCAAATAAGAAAGAGCAGATCCAGACACCAATAAGAAAAGCGTTCCCTCGAGACCGCCTGCACGGGTGCCGTACTGCCCACGCTCTCGCTGCCGGTGTTGTGGTGACTCCACGAGCCGCCAGACTTGGTGTCCGGCTGCTCTGTCAGACTACTTGGGGTGGGCGGGTAACCCTCGTCCGATTCGTGTTGTAGCAGTAGCTGCGAGCCTTGCTGCAGGACCTTGGCCAGCCGCGTGATGAGATAATCGGGGACGCGGTCGTCGCCGAGGCAGGGAATGACGTCCGTCTCGAGGGACGCGATCAAGGACAGATCAAAGTTTTCTTCGCCCTCTTGCTCCGAGAGCGAGAGGCCATCTGCGACCGAACTAATTTTTCGTAGCGCGGGCGGGTATCAGAGGAGGATCGTGGAATAATAGCGGTCGGTAGGACGTACCAGTCGGCCAAGATGCCACCGCGGTAAACGTCGATCACCTGTCTCCATATGCTTTCCACCCTCACTGGCGATAATTCTACGCCGTCGTTAGCCACGCGAATACCGCTGTAGATGAAAAAGTGAACTACATACTCGGGCCAAGTACACCAATCTGCGGTCCGATCTCCCTGACGATCCTCAAGAAACACGTCGTCGCCGTCTTCCACAGCGGCGGGTCCTTGCCAAACTTTGAAGGAGGTGGACAGTCGTACTTGAGCTTGATCGGGACCGCGAACGCGGACAATACCGCCTCGATGGTCCCGTCCACGAAAATCTCGTCCTTGTCCTGGAAACGTAGGAAGAGCTCGACCAGCCTGGGCATGCACATCTTTGCGAGTGCGATGTAGGTTACCCTCTTTTGTTGCTGCTGCTGCTGCGTCGTTGCATAGGGCTTCGCGACTTGCTTGGGAACTTGAGGAACGTCGAAAGACGCGATAAATGCGAGAGTAGCGTATTCAGACAGATCTCTTAGGATATGTGATGGGGCACCCGATTCCGTCAGTTCGATGCTGTTGACGGTATCCACAACGATAGCCTGAAAAGCCACGCATTCAGAGACATCCGTGAGTTAGAACGAGACAGTGTCAACTCTTCTTACCTGGACGGGTGACAAATTATCCACGTCTGGCCTGTAATCCGGAGAGTCCGGATAGGTCAACACGCCTAATACGCAAGTGTTACACCGACACCGTCATCAGCCCGCCATCAGTGAGAGACAAAAACAGGACAACTCACCCTTCAGGATCGCCATGAGGGTAGAAAGCCGCTGCAACGGCCACTCGGCGCGGTCCAACGTCCGACTGATACTCCGCACGCACTTGATCACATCCACCAACACGACCAAGCTCTCCTGGGTGAACGGCGCAGGCGAATGAAGCGCGTTCTGCGCGTGCGCGCTCGCCGCGCGCCGAACCACGACGGCACCCATCTCGTCGCACTTGACCCACGTCTTTTCCCAAATCTCCACCAAAGACGGTCCGAGATCGGTGGGTGGGCGCACCGCAGTCTCCGTATCGGCCGTGGCGGCAACGGCAACGGCGACGGCCTTGAGTGCGCGCTCGAGACAACGCAGCGCGGGAGCGCTGACGGCACGGCTATCGAGCAAGAACGCGTCGCGGATGTGCGTGACGAACGTTTCCCATGCCGCGCCGAACGAGCGCAAGTATATGATCTTGGTCATGAGAAAGTCGTTCAAGATCGCGCCGATCGATTGCAGCGCGACCACCTTTGACTCGTCCCACGACGAGGACGAGTCCGGCGCGTCCGGATCGATGGGGGCGGCGGGATCCTCAGAGTCAGAGTCGGGATCAGGATCGGCGTCGGGCGACGACGGGGGCGTGAGCGCGTTCCGACGTACGTGTGGCGAGAGCGTATCGAGAAGCGGGAACGTGACCTTCCAGACGCATTCTTCCCAAGTATCCAAGCTGAGCGTGGCGCCGTACAACTGCAGCGTCCTAAACAGCGTCTGAATCGCGCCCATGCGAACTTCGGGCCTCGCGTCGGCGCACAGACGCAATATCTCCAGCAGGAGGTGCATCCACAGCGCGCTGTACGCCGGCTCATGGTCCGCTTCGCGCCGCTTGGCCTGTATCGCGTCCGAGACGCCCCAGAAGAGGCTCTCGGCCGCCGTCAGCGCGATATTCGTGTCCGCCTGTCGACCGAACTGCCCGAGCGTGCTGATGCATAGACGGAGGTGTTCTGGGGAGAGCACGGCAAGGGCGTCACACATGAGTGTCATGCACTGGAACGCGATCTTGATCAGCGCAGAGTAGCCCTTCTCTTGCAGGTATCCGAGCGGCGGGGGACGCCCGCGCGATGGCTTTCCGGGCGACGAAGGAGCCGAGTGCGGGACAGGGTCAGAGGCGGGGCGACAAACGCTGCCGAGCACCTCAAAGATCGTCTCCCATCCTACGAGTAAAGTGTGGCCCGACGCCTGCAGGATCTGGTGCAGCGTCTCGAGGCCCAAGCGGCGCAGATCCATGCTCGTGCTGGATGCTATGCCATCGAGCACGATCTGC
>QLOT01006139.1:0-15366 GCA_003313875.1 Russula aff. compacta | reverse complement strand
GATGAGGCATCGGTAACCTATCTAGTCTGCGAGCGGGTCATGGGGTTCTTCTCCTAAAGGGTAGGACTGGACCGCTGGCCACTCAAGAACCAGGATAATGATTAGTCATGCCAAAGCCAAGGAAAAAGAGGTTTCGCCCACGCGACAGATTTCTGGAAAAAGTCAGGATCTACGGAGAGAATTCCGGCGAGGTGGAAGAGTACCAGACTGGATGTGCAGAACTGGGGTGTAGATAGGATAACAAAGGGACTTGGTCGGAAGGGAAGAATAGCTGGATTCAGTCGGAGAATTGAGATCCGAATGAGAAGCCTCTCGTCGCTCGATTTACGTTGGCCATGGGACCATGCACAGGCATTCTAGCGCCTCAGATCTCGGCATGTGCGACAGTTTTATTTGTGACGACACGGTAACGGGTTGTGAGGGCTTCACAAGTGGTTCAAGTGGTTCTTACTCGAGGCGAGGCGAGGTTAGAATTGACAGGCGCCAAAAGGTCACTCTGCACTACTTTTGTGACTTTTTCGCACGTGCACGGGCATCACCCCGTCCCACCGAACCACATCATCGTCGCCTGTGGCCCCCCTACCGCATCGTTTCTGAACAAAATCCTTCCAGGAACGTTCGGGATTAAATTCGCTTGACGAAGAGAGGTGCGGTTGTGAGGATCCAGCGTCCAGCCCGCGCGGAATTGAGGCGGAGTCCCCCCCACCCAGCTGAGTCTGAGCGGCGACGAGATCTTGAAATCCCGAACGACCAGAGCCGAGGTACGCCGTCCCCCTGCTTTCTTTCCCCACCCCTGCTCTGCCATCCTCCCTGCTTTACGAGTGTCGCACCTGATGTCTTTTCAGCCTATTCGCCGCTCCAGCACAGCGTCTACTCTCCTACGCCGCTCGGGAAAACCTCATGAGCGGCGACCAAGCAAAGTCTACTGGCACTGGGGCTGAACAGCCTCATCCCCCTGCACTTGCCCAGTATCCTCCACAGCCCTTTCCAGGCGCACCTTATCCGCCTCCCCCCGGTGCTTATTGGTACTATCCCCCGCCTGTGGACCCCAATGGCGATCCGGGCGGGCCCCCTCCTGGGTCATACGTCATGTTCCCCCCTCCAGGAATCATGTATGGCTATCCTCCTCCTCCTGCGCCTGCCCAAGGTATGTCACATATCTCTCGACTATTTGTCTTTTATCTTTTGCTTAAAAACATCCCAAGGTTATGGTCCATTCTCAACTCCCGCACCTGCCGTTGTCACACGTGCGAAGCGCAAACAGGTCAAGATGGCGGTATGTCTCATGTGTTTTCACTTCTTCCTACCTGTCACATTGATTGGCACATTTTTGTTACAAGTGCACGAATTGTGCCTCCGCCTGTAAGCGGTGCGACGAGGCACGTCCGTGCCAAAGATGTCAAAAGTATGGTCTCGCAGACTCGTGTGTGGACGGAGTGCGTAAGGCCCGAAAGGTCGGGATCAAACGTGGTCCTTACAAACGTAAAAGCAAACTGCCAGCCCCTGAGGCGTCTCCGTACCCAGGTCAGCTTCACTGCCTGAGTTCCACGCCACATCTCATATTTCCCCATAGGGTTCCCTTCTAACGGTGAGGGCTCATGGGTAACCCCAACAGATCAGGCAAACGGCGCTCCTCCTGGTGCCACACCGGCTATCCCCCCACAATATCTGCCACAGGAGGGATACTGGCCGTATCCATATTATCCACATCCGCCTGGGTACGTCCCGCCACCTCCAGATGGCCATGCAAATGGGGACGGTGCTCTGCACGGGCAACCCCCCCAGCCCGCTTATTATCCAATCCACCCGGGATACCCTGCCGTGCCGATCTACCCTCCGCCTCCAGGGGCATACGGTCCCATGCCGACCCCGTCTGGTCAAGCGCCACCCGCGCTGCCCACGGAGCAAGCTGCCGGCAACCAAACGGCAACTTCAGACGATGACCGCCCTGCTGCTGAACGCTCAAAGAAGAAAAGGCGCGCAGGCGGCGAGGATGGTGCATCAAAGTCCAGTAAGAAATCCAAACGCCCAACGAATACGGCCAGCGAGGTACCCGCAGCGGTGACGGCGCCGCCGGCAGCAGCGCCTTCCTCCGACGACTCTCCCTCAGACGACGGTAGTCCCGTGGCCCATAACAGATCCGATGGTGTTGGTAGCGAGCCGCTGCCCCCTGTCATCGCAACAGCCTGAACACTTCGCAAAAGCTCTTTGTGTTTTCCTGCATCGCTATCAGTTTTTTCCCCCTCGGTAATATCGAACTGTCGTTGTCCATCTCAATTTCATTTTCTTTCGCCCCGACAGCTGAAAAGAGCCACCTCATACCCAAGCATCGGTTTCAAGGTCTCCTTCCGTTGTCCTTAGACCACCCTGCGGGTTTCCTCTGTGTCTCGCGCCGGGCGGCTTAATGATTTCGGACGGCGTTCGTCGCCGCTGTGTGTGTTTAGGCTTACATGGATATGTGCCCTCGTCCTGGGTCAATTTCGAGTTTTGCGTGTGCGTGCGTGCGTGTGCTTGTTTTTATTGTGTGCTTCGTGGATTGCTATCACGTCTTGTTACGATGCTAGCCTGCGCTTTCTTATGTATTTATGCCGTGGTCGTTGCGTGTGACGTATATACATACGCGGTAGTGGTGAATATTGAATGATAGATAGAGTGTATTTACTTAGCCGTTCGGCAAAATCCGAGGATTGTCTGTTCCCGCTGGCATCCGCGCTTGCTCTCTTTCGTGGCCTCTACAATGTCTGCCCTCCGTGTCATCCGCCAGTCCTCCCGTGTCCTCTCCCTCCGCTCTTCTCTCATTTCAGCCCGTGCACGCGTTCCTGCATTTCCCCCCTTCTCGGCTGCCATCCCAGCCACCCGTGCTTCGTTCTCTGCCTCGGCACGCTACTTCGGAGAAGGTACCAGTGCGTGCAAATCTTACACATACAGTCATTGCTTTTTTTTTCCTGACAAGGTCGTGTTTGTGTACTCATAGCCGATGGCTCCGTGTCTGCTAAGATTGCAGAGGAGTTGACGTATGAGAAGGAAGGAGCGACCGAAGAAGAGGCAGATTCTATCAAGAAGCTAAAGAGCTCTGGTGTCTGGACGGTAAAGTTTTTCTCCCTTCCCCTTTTACCATAGACTTTAAAGTGGTTATTGAGACATATTATGGCAGATTGATGACGTTCCGGGTAATGACGAGGTCACCCTCAAGCGCAAGTTTGGAAACGAGCAGTACGTCTGGTCTATTACACGTGTTGTTGCTGCGTCCCTGACCAGATTTGCATCCTTCCCCCACCCGATGCAATAGCATTCGCTTGATTTTCTCCATTGCGGACCTCCAGATTGACGAGTCGAATAATATCGACCCGGGTGAGGAAGAAGATACCTCTGCGGATGCCGATGCGTCGTGCCCGCTCCGCTGTGCATTCACCATCACCAAGGTAACATCTAACACTCTCTGTGTGTGTCTCCGCTATCGTCTAATGTGCAAGCATGCAGCCGTCGATTCCTGGCGCATTGAGCGTCGATGCCGTGTGCCAAGAAGGCGTGTTCGTAGTCGAGAACGTGTCGTTCTACAATGACGCCAAACTGGCGACGGACCTCAACGCCGAATCTGACTGGAAACGCCGCGGACTCTACATTGGCCCTCAGGTGCGTCGCAATGCATTCTGCGGTTGCTGCATCCGTGCTTAATGTGTTTATTTTTTTCTCGGTCTAGTTCGACACTCTCGACCTTAGCCTCCAGGAAGAGTTTGAGAAGTTCCTCCAGGAGCGTGGCATTGACGAGAGCCTCGCAATTTTCATTGCCGAGTACGCGCACCACAAGGAGCAAAAGGTACACTTCGCTTTTTTTTCGCCCCCCCCCCCTCCCTTTTTTTTCCAGCACGTTGATTGCTGATGACCATCCGCGTTTTTTTTAGGAGTATGTCGACTGGCTAGGCCACGTCAAGAACTTCATCGATGCTTGATCAAGGTCATCGGACCGTATAAATATCCATATCACTCAAAATTACGCATAGATATACTCATGTTATAATGACTCGTCTTCACCACAACTCCACTCAATACATGCTTTCCTCGTGCTCAGACCATGTTGCTCTCTCTCCACTGGATGTGTCTGGTCCGTAGCCAGCTGAGTGAACGTCGGCATCATATTCTTCCCCATCTTTTCCGGCAATCAAAGTGTTCGCCGTATCCTTTATCCGATGTCCGACGCCACAAATAACGTTGACATTATGTGCCATCTCGATTTGAACTTTACGTCCGATGCAAAGAAGTTATGAGGAATCGTAGTTCCACACACATCGTCGGTATCGTGTGACCGCACGGCTCGTTCTGATAACAACTTTCTATTTTCGTAAGCGAATGATGGACTTATTTTGGGATTCACACTACCAAGCAGCTTCCGAGTTCCCTAATCGCACCGCATCAAATGGGTTCTCGTCTGCGTCCTTCGTCCGTAACCGTTGCAACCCCCCCCCCCCGTTCTCCCTCGTCTCGTATATCATAATATGATGTTTGCATGGCGGCCTCCCAGTAGGTTTTGCCCGTACGTTCAAAGTAGCACGTCACTTCTTTGTTTTGAATTCGTGTCTGCGTGCTCTCTTCAAGTTGGGGCACCTTTGGATCAGCCTGGTCTTTCTGGTCTCGGACTATGCCATCGGTATCCTATGCGATACAGAGGCACTGGGATGGGCGCCCCCCCCCCCCAAGTCACCTTGTATGTTATGGGCGTGACAAGAATATAATCTTGGGCCACGGTGTCTAGCACACATCCTCCATGACCTTGGAGAAATACCGTATTTCTGAAAGTTTTTGTCTTCAGATTCAGGCGCGAACGACAGTATAGACTTCAGATCTCAGCTGCAGCCACGACCTCCTTATGGCCACCTTAACAATGGACAATGGCGCTCGGAGGTGAGGCTACGAAAATATGACGTATATGATGGACAACTGAGGGTACACTCTTGCTCGCTGTTGCTTTGCAGATGCAAGAGCTGAGCAGCGCGCAGGTAACGCCGTGGTCCCTGAAATAATACAGCCAGCTCCATTACGAGCCTAAAGTAGTACGAATGGGGTGCTGCTCACGGTCCGAGTCGCTAAAGGTATCAGATAAATAATTTCGCAGAGAAGAACAATAGCAAAGGTTCAAGTGAAGTACTATTGCCCTATGAAAGTCGTACGACACTTTAGCAAAATTCCCTTCAAACAGAGATGTCGTATCGTAATGTGAAATGTTGTGTCAGATGGAATGGCACCTACATGACACGATCGTCTAGGGTAGCTTATAACCCTACTTCCTCTTTGCACCCTTAAATACTTGGCTCATGTGTTAAGCGTTAGTGTTTGTGGCGTTGCCAGCAAGGAAACCCCCGAACATGTTGCGTAATTTGTCAACGACGTTGGTACGGTCTTCATGGTTGCCCTGTTCTACCCGCAGAATCAGCAAAGAAAGCTGTTCCTCGAAAGTGTCCCTGTGGAGAGCAGCCTGACTTCCCGCCTTCGTGAGGATCACGAGCGTGTCCGCGAAAATGGTTGCCGGTAGGGTCGGGAGGTCATCCGTTTGTTGCGAAAGTACGCCATATACAAAGGAGTCAATGTTCATATTGTCCACCGCGGTGAGGTCATCGAGCGCGTTGTATATCGTGTTTGGCGGCAACCCCATCACGTCCTGCAACCATGCCAGTTCCGACGCCTCCGGCGGGAATTTGCGTAGCAGCCGTCTTGCGAGCAGTGCGCAGATGGAACGAGCGGTGACACGGACGGCGGGGTCCCTGTCGGCCCAGACTGTTCGCATAAAGTCGAGACTTGCAAAGTTCATCCGTACGTCATTCAGCAGGGATTGGGGTAGGAAGACGGGCTGTGGGACGACCAAGGCCTTGGCGATGTGGTGGACAACACCCAGGCATACCAGGAGGCGGCGACTGCGCACATCCTCCTCAAGTCCAACCGTGCCCGGCGCACAACTTCGTAGGAGGGTGGAGAGGTGCTCGCGAAAGGTGGTCTTTCCGCGCTCCAAAGGGGTGCTCAAGAGCTGGACGACTGTCTCTCCAGGGATGCTAGCCATGAAATTTTGAATCTTGCTTTTTTCGGTCAAGGCTGGCAACTGGAACAGCCAAGTGAGCGCCTTGACGTCTATGGAATGAGGTGCCGATAAGGCTTCCTTGACTATGCTCTCTCGAAAACCGTCCTTGAGACGCTGCGCATGCTTATCGAGAATATCTTTCGACGCATACAGCCAATCGACGAGCTTTCCCTGCATATCTGTCGTGATTTCGCCGGCGCTGTCTTGAACACAGACGCCATGAAGAGTCTTCAGTAGGCAACGAAGGCAAAACGTGGCAAAGGAAAGGAGGGTGTGCCATAGGTACCACCATATGTTTGACATTGGGGTGCGATATGGGCACTTGTGGTCGAGGCACGGAATGATGGTCAACATGAGGTACGCCATTCCAAAGAGCCCGACAGCAGCTAAGGTAATGATGGCGACCAGCTTGAAGATCGTGAAGAAGAATATCACCAAGCCGACATAAAACAGGAACACTGAAGCGTGCAGGAGAGTTGGGGCCGTTTCAGCTGCACCATGCATGGCATATTTCACGGTGCCGAGGAACACAAATGAACGGACGCGGGCGCGCTCTCTCGGCACGCTCCGAATCTGGGGAAGTTGGGTGTATCTGCGTGCCCATTGCTGCATCAATGTCGCGAACAGGGCAGAAGTAGTGCTAAGCACAAGGCTCAGCAACCACATGGCGTTTACGCAGATGATAGAACTGCTGGGAGGGGACGATGTGTATGTTTGCGGTGGGATGTAGGTGCCATTCGCTAGACCGGCAAGCTGCTGGGATACTTGCCCGAGGAGAAATACCGTCTGACTACCAGAATCTGAGGACAACATCGGGTAGCTTGCGATGATAAAGGATGCGACAGTTGCGGAGAAAAGACCAGTCTCCCAAATTGTTATTGCGATGAACAACGAGGACCCGTAGATTAGGACTCACGAACACAAGCACGCCGTCCGCATCGTCTTTCCAGGCATCGGTAACTCTCGTGTCATAATCTTCGACATCTTTCAGGTATTCGGACCACATATCGTTTACTAGATCCTCGTGGACTGTATTCGAGGTCATAAGTTGGTGTAAATTTCCTTGTCCCTAATAAGACATACCTTCATCGCGCGTGGATTCTTCCTGGGCGGATCGAAATACATCGCCGAGGTGAGTATGGAGCTCAGATGTTTCCATTGACCTTCGTTATGCCGAATGCTAGGGGGAGGGGCGCTGGGAAGAGAAAGACGAGCACACCCAGGCACGTGTTGGATTGGTATTATCGATGCCGACATCACAGCACGCTGTGGTCCACGAGGTCGCCTTCCCCCCCAATTGACTACTACAGAGGACTCTTGACACCACCGTGCCTCCGCTATATCGTAGTAAACAAACTTGCCCGTGCCAGTGCATTATTGCCTACAAGTGGCCACTTCGGAGGCGGTGCTTGTATCGAGGAACGAGACTCCCGATGTCGTATTGATCATCCCGGCCCGCTACAACCTGACTACAGATTCCACAGCGTCGTACGAAATCGAAATTACTGAAAAATGGGACTGGGTTATTCTACGACAACAGCAGATGGTGGTGTGGATCGTAGGCATTACTCCGCGAACAGCTAACTCGGCCACTATGTCGGTCCCCAAATGCAAAGACAGTAAGAGGAGGCGACGTTCGCATTCTGGGTCAAGCTGGCAGCTCTGGCCCGACCATTCCATAGCCTTCGATATCTATCTTCATCGATCTGCCATCCGGAAGCAAAGGCCCTCAAGCTTCTAAGAATAGCTTTACAGACGTCCTGAAATGGCAGCAAGTGCATTGAGGGGCTTTTACCGTACGAACACGGTACTTGATGCAAATGAACTCAACTTGGGTGTACAGCCGACGAAACAGCCATAGGATTTATGCCGGGGCTTTGGAAAACTTTCTTGTGCCATGGAGTCACTTTGAACTTTATTCTTCGGGAACGTTCCTTGTCTGCGCGAGAAAGGTACCTCTCCTCTTGACCAAGACACAATGCGTCGTCTGCGGATAGCCCGGGTTACACTGTGGTGGATGGGCTATCCGGAGGTGAGAGAACAAGGTTGGGGTAAGCGTAGTAGACTTACGCACAAACACCGCATTTAACACGAGGTTGTTAATCAGATTTTTTCCGAAAATCTATCACTTATCACTCGTGCGGGCCTAGTCTTGAATGAGTACACGGTAAAAATGAGGTAGACCCCGTTAATACTGTATAGGTCGTGATTGTGGCAGAATGGAGTTTTTTGGCCTGTTAGCACTGGAGACAATAAAACCCAAAGTCGATGACCAATGGGACCGATGTCAGTGCGCAGCGAGGCGAGGCGATCATCAAACCAAAGGTGCAGGCCGATGTGCAGGACCAACCTCGAGGCTACAACGCCGCTTCAGAGGTCGGATCGATCCTTTGCACGTCTCACGCCACCAATAAAGCGCCGCTATGGTAACGACAAAAGGAGTGCCAGAAGCTGGTATCACCCCACGTAAACGCGAAACCCCTCGCATTTTTTTCGCCAATGCTAGCACTATCAAATGCACCCGGTGCATCGAATTTTCGTTTGTTGCATAACAGTATAAGAGTTCAACTACCGTGGGCTGAGTGCGGGCATTAGCATCTCTGATCGGTGCCTCACGATACGATTTGCGCCTCAGCGCCAGAAACTTCTGTGACGCGGTTCCAGTACTGCCGCACTGGTGAACGGCCACAAAGCGCGACACAAAAACTTTCACACTTACGATCTTGTACCACATTAGACCCTGGCGCGGCAGTGCAGACGGACCTCCTTTGAACGGGTGTCAGGTGAAGGGTTGGTTCATGCGTTCCTGGCTAGGCCACATGCGTTGCGAGCACATGGGAGGCAAGTACAGCAATACCTTAGGGGGGCAGATGTATCATCTCCGCCACTAGGCAGTGACTTGAGCTTCTGAATCCACAGCATCACCAAATTATAGTCGACGCATGGTCATCTAGCTCACAGAACGGCTCTATCCAGGCTCCGCATTATCTTGATAGTGACACGGAGTGTCGCCCTAGGTTCATGTGAAGGGGCTGCTGATGAAGCAAAGGTTAGCATGAGGTGCCACGACCGCTCACACCTTGTAACTTCGTCTTGAAACATTTTCTAAATTTATCCCTATGAAAGGTCATACAACATACTCTGCGCATTTCTATGGAAGCCCCTCTCAGGCGCTGTAGGGTGACCCTTTGCGCCATGGCGTGGCCGTTCTGGTTCCCCGCTGTGTGTGGGATGGGTACCTAAGCACGCTTGAGAATATTGCAAAAACAGCCTGACAACAGAATCCTACATTTTTATTATAATTTCTCGTGTCTGTCATATTGTTGGTTCGCGATGTTTGATATTTGTGGCTCTGGCGAGGGGCCAGGGAAAACCTTTTCGTACGTCTCGCGTAACTTTCCCACTATTTCATGTAGACGACTGTCCACTTCATCAGCCCGTTGAATGAGAGTGGAGATCGCCCCTTCGATAGTGTCCCTACTGAAGACCATCCCGCTTCCTGCACTCGTAAGAATTGTCAGGGTTTCCAGGAAAGATGTAGCTTCTTTGATTGAGAGGTCGTCAGTCTGACGTGAAAGGACGCCATAAACATAGGCGTCAATGTTCATGGAATCAACTGTGGAAAGATTGTCGAGTGAGTTGTATATTACGTTTGACTGCATTCCCATCACGTCCTGTAACCATGCCAGCTCCGGCTCTTCGAGCGGGCATTTGCGCAGAAGGTACCTCGCAAGTAATGCGCAAATGGTGCGAGCAGTGATGCGAATAGAAGGATCGCTATCGGCCCAGAGTTCCTGCATAAGAGCGATATTTGCGAAAGTAGTCCGCACATCATGAAGGACGGATTCGGATGGCGAAACACCATAGGGAGGACAGGAGGCCTTTACGAAGTGGTGGACGGCATCCAAACACACCAGCAGGCGGCGCCTGCGCGTAACTTCGTCGAGTCCAACTGTGCCTGGTGCACAACTTCGTAGAAGAGCGAGGAGATGTTCGCGAAAATTGACAGTTCCGGCCTCTACGGGGGGGCTCATGAGACGGACGATTGTTTCTCCTGGGATGTTGGCCACGAATTCTTGAACCTTGTTGCTTCTCACATTCAAAAGCCAAGTGAGCGCCTGGAGATCCATAGCGGGCGCTTCTAAGGCTCCCTGGACAATGCTCCTCCGAAAACCGTCCCTGAGACGCCGGCCGTGCTTCTTGGCAGAGTCTTCGATGGTTTGTAGCCACTTGGTGAGTATGTACTGTCTGCGTGACGTAATCTCACCCAAATTATATGGCACGAGGCAGTCATGAAGTTGCCTCAGCAACCAACGAAGGCAAAGTGCCAGAGCAAAGAGGGAGTTGTGCCAAAAGTACCACCACAAAATGGACACCGGGGTGTGATATGGACAGTGGTAGTCCATGCAAGGGAGAATGGACATCGTGAGATACGCCACTCCAACAAGACCGACGGAAATTGAGACGACGATGCCGATCGTGGTATGAGCCGTGAAAAAGAATATATCCAGGCCAACGAAAAAAAGGAGCATAGAGAGGTGGAGGAGTGTTGAAGTCATCTCAACTGTATTAATCATGCCGTACTTCTGTGCGCCGAAGAACAAGAACGAACGGACGCGTGCTTGCTCGCTTGGTAAGCTTGGGATACGAGGTAGTTGGAGGTATCTGCTCGCCCCTTGTAGGGTCAAGGTCGCGGACAGGGCTGACATCAAGCTAAGCACAAGGCTCAGCAGCCAAATCGCGGTGACCCAGATGATGGAGGTGGTGGGAGGGGGGGAAGAATAGGCCTGTGGTAAAATGTCTGTGCCATTCGCGAAGCCAGCAAGCTGCTGGGATAATTGCCCGAGGAGAAACACCGTCTGGTCGCCAGAACTGGGGGCCAACTTCTTGTAGCTTTCAATGAGAAAGACGGCAACGATTGCGCTGAATAGACCTGTCTTTAAATGCCATCACTACGATGGCTGTAGGACCAGTGGACCAGGAGGACTAGGACTTACAAACACAAGGAAACCTCTCGAATCCTGCTTCCAGGCATCAGTCAAACGTCTGTCGTATTCTTCGGCTTCTTTCATATACGAAGCCCATATTCCATTTTCCGAATCTTCACGACATGCGGAAGAATGGGTCGTAAGGAGGCGTAGTATAGTTTGATTTCCCAACGTACCTTTGTTAACCGTGGAATCTCCGTATGAAAGCGGGAAAGGCTCTTGACGTTGAGACGACTCGGTAGACATTTCCTACTGACTTCACTATGTCGCCTATGGGAAGGGGAGGAAGGGGCAACTTGACTTTGACATGTATTAGTGGTGCGGTTAAATACTCTCCCTACAACTGGGCCAGGGATCAAAACTGAGCCTTGAGGCAAAAGGAATAGCTACCGAAATTCTCCGGCTATGGCAAGCAAACTTCTGGAAATGGGAAGAGTCTATGTTATCGGCGCTATGCACTCGGAGTAAATAACTTGCGTTGGATGATCCTCACTTCGAGGGATAGAGTATGGCAGATAAACCAAGTGCGAGGGCAGCGCAGTGGGCCTGTGCAGCTCCACACGCCACGAAGCTCCACAAAGCAACAAGCACGGGATCTACCCGGCATGTTCCGTAACGCCACAATGAGCGTGTTAATCCCCTGCCATTCTCCGTCGTGTCGTGTCGTGTCAAGTCAAGGTTTTAGGCGCTCAATCAGCTTCTAGTCTGCGACCTAGTTCTGCCAACCATCCTATTTGAATCCCCAAAACATGATGGGCCGGTGCAGGGGACGGTTGTTCTATCAAGGAGCCGATCGTGAGGTGCGTAAATCCACCTCTCTGAGAATATCCCCACAAGGCTACAGAAGCATGATCCTCGCCGATGTTGAGGCTTGGGCACCGGACCGAGCTGAGCTGCCTCTTATGTGATCGTCAATTTGTGCTACTTCCGAGCCCGGCTTTCATTTTCGCCAGAACCCAGACAGGACGATTCCATGAGCCATTGGGGAACTCCGGAATGACTAATGGCTCCATAGAAAGGCAGTTTAGGCTGTTCCTTCATCATGGATGAGATGCCAAACGAGGCTTTCCCAGAGGCGAGGAATACAAAGGTTTTAGTTTATTTGGATAAGGTGTGGGGAAATGTCTACGCTAGCGCGGCAAGGTGATTATTATGACAGAGCCTCTGCCAGAATAAACACATCTGCGACGTAGATCTCTAGGACTCAAGGAATGGAAGATTTCCAGGTGAAATGACGGCGCTATAGCAGATGGCATTCCCTTCGTAACTTGTGGGAGTGAGGCAAAGGGCCCCTCTCGTCCTCGGAGATTAACTCCACGATGTGAATGCTAGTGGGAGTGCGGAACACGGTAGGCATATATCTCTAACGGGATCGAAAATTTATCGTCACGGAGACATAGCGCCACGTAATGTAAAAGGTGCCAACATCACGCGCATCACGACGGACGGTAGGCTAAAAGACTATTGGAGTGTTCGATCATCGTTGTCTCTACTAGTACTGTATATATCAGGTTAGGACTGGACTTACTGTCCCTTCTGCAACCCGCTCGTGTTGATCGCGCCAGCCATTCTACATCCGAAGATGTGCGCGCAAGCTTTCCAGCTTGGAAGCGACTGCAAGATAGAAGCTCGAGAGAAACTGTGTAGCATGTGGACATTAACGAGGGTAGCGATAGACTGGAATGCCGCTAGGTGGGGGCCATAACGTCGTTGTTGACTAGTAGCTCGAGCTAGTTGCTTCATGTATATCGGAGCTCAGAAACACGCCTCTCGAATTAGGGGGGTGTCATTTCGATCATTCCAATTGCCTCACGATATCATCAAAGCCCGGGCTGATTTCCACTTGGAGCACATCTCTACACGATGTCAGGGTTCAAACCCTCGAGGAGCCTTTCCCAGACATCCTTACTAGCATATAGAAGGTAGTACTTCTGGCTTGTCACCTTTCATATAGCGCATTCTTAATCTTGAGATAGATGCTATGGAGAGAGAAACGAGTGTTAGTACTACAATATATATGATGCGATTGCAGCACATACGTTCTACTAAAGGTACAGCACAAAGGACCAGAAGGATTCCATTCATGCACTACTAGTGGCGAAAGCAGGTTACCAGGATCCTGTATAAATTTTTATCAGAATCAGAAAAATGTTGACGACACATCCGAACTGCATCTCTGTATAGATTTTAGCACACGGGAGGCGCGAGGCAGATACGCAGGGTGGGAGAAAATTGTTGACTACAACGAAACTAATCGCCTCAGCGTGGCGTCACAGGTCACATGAGTTAGAACTAAGGTGGCCTCGTTTCGCCAGTCATCGAGCGTAATAAACAGTCTCGACACCAGAGGTCCACGTTCATTCAAGATAGTAGTCCTGCCTGAGCAAAGGTTTTTGTATCGCCCATTCGAGAGCAAAAACAAAAGTTAATCCGATTTTTCGTTCGGCGGGGGATTGAATTCTAGGATTGGCTGAGTCCCCTACTGGGCCAACAGCTGGATACCGGGCATGAATAACGAACTGAGACAATTCATAGGACATTGAGTGATGCAGTGCAGGTTTAGGGAGAGAATTACTTGTAAGGATGAAGTAGCAGAGCTAGGAGGTGAAGTAGAGAACTTTGGTAGTACCAGTCCCTGAATGGCTCTCGCCGTGCTTGGCAGAGAAACACAGTAGCAGCAGATACAAATCCAATGAATCAGGGGTATGGCGCACCATAGCAGTACACGGAGGCACGGAAAGTGAGCCTTCAGGCTTCAGGCTTCAACCTTCAAGCTGCACGTATGAAAGGCGAGGAAAATGGAACTCAGCGGAGTCACACTGTTGTTTCTCGAATCAACTGCGCATCGGGGATTAGCCAATCTCTCGGTGGCAAAGTGTTTCCTCGTTCCGAGGGATCAAAAGGTCAACATGAAGCCCAAGAGGAGAAAAGAGCTGTAGGTGAGGTGGGTGGGGGGGAAGACAATGGACGCATGGGCATGGGGCGGCGCGTTGAATGGAGTCGACAAGATGAAGGAGTAAGCAGTAAGCAGTACAGATTGGGTGCACGGCCCAATCCCACAGAGGTGTCGAAACCCACCCAGGTCAAAGTTCGCCGCTGATGCTGGCAAGATGGGACAAAAAAAAAGAAACATGTTTTGTCGGACTTGTTGTGCTTTTCGGACGCCGTTGCCCTGTCAACGAGATACTGTCTACAAGAAAATTGTAAGAATACTTACTGATGTATTCACGGAGCTGCAATACCAATGATGCATTTACCCTAGTCATTGATGCTCGCCAGAACGCTGGCCATCCCGTAACCCTCATCAAATCGCAGTTTTGAAGCCATCTGTGCCTTTATACAAATAGATCAACAAGCGTCCATGCCAGGTGTACTATCAGTGGTCAAGAGTTTTAAAAATTTGACCAAATCGCGAATGGGAAAAGATCGGCCAGAGCTTTCCCCACCAGACTTCTACAGTAGCTACGTTAACATATAAACTACCCCCCTAAAGTGTCAGTTTGGTGAAAGGTGGGGGGGTGGTCGTGTCGGAAGAAAACCGAGCTGGCGAGTCCCTTGGGTCAAGAGTTGCAACCCTTTTGTCACGGATTGTCACGCTGACTCATGCAGCCGATGTCAGCTTTTGAATTTTCGCACTCGATTCCCACGGGCGTGACAGACCGTCGTTTTGGCGCGAGTTCCGACGCTTTGGCGCGAGTTCTCCACAAACGTTTAAATACAAAATAAATTAAAATATATACTGAAAATATTTATTTAAAAAATTCCAAATTGTGGAATAGTGATTTGTGGCTAGGGAGGGGACCGCCAACGCGCTTCCAACATCTAGCTCATCCCCATCCCCACCAACGACGACATTGCCCCCTTTTCCATTTGCTGTGTGCCCTGAAATGACGACCGGACAGAGCGCTCGTGCCATCGAGCACCCCGAGGCCCCCGACAGGATGACCGGACAGAGCGCCTGCGCTCCGGAGCGCCCATGCGACCCCAACACTGGCGAGACTCCTGCCACTTCAACTCGAAAGGGGAGCTTCAATTACGATCGCGATAGGGGCGGTTTCCCGATGAATTGGGCAGATGTCTCCGAATTTGACGCATGGCGCCGGGCGGAGGAGCTCGCTTACTCCATTGAGTTCATCACCGCCCGCGTTGTCAACGGAGGAGCACTTTATTTAGAAAAGCGCTTTTATGTGTGCTCGTGCCAAGCGTCCGGCAGAAATAAGAACTACCAAAAAAAGCACCCCGATTGCCATCGCAAGATTGAGAGTAAGAAGACTGGGTGTGCTTGCCAGATCGTAATCAAACGCTATCATC
>QLOT01006116.1:0-14951 GCA_003313875.1 Russula aff. compacta | reverse complement strand
CAGAGTCAGAATTTCTCCAGTTTTCACAGTACAAAAAGAGGTATCGCCTGGAGAAAACGCTAGCACACAAACCATCCGAGTGGGCACGCTTTCGATCAAATCTCCCGAGCTGAGTGAGTTTCGTATCCTCTGGCTGTGGGGGGTGGATCACCGTGCCTGAATGGCGTCGTTTATCACAGATCCTACTTCACAAATATCCCTTCAATTGGTCAAGACGGGTCCTCACTACACCTCAAAAACCCCGAGTCTACCGGATGCCCGTGCTTTTTTGCTTCGGCTTCCTCCAGAGGTCATAAGCCGCATCTTATTCTCCCTCTCCCCCCGAGACATTATATCGTGCCGGCGCACATGTCGTACGCTGTACTATCTATGCAACGACACCCTCCTCCGCTATCTCGTTCAGATGGAACGCTCCGCAGTAAATGACGACATCCGACCAGGTTTATCTTATCCCGAGCGTCTTCGGATTCTCGAAAAGCGGGAGGAGGCGTGGGCGACGCTCGATTTCCGTAGGACGGTACATGTCACCGTGCCTTTCAATTCGACGGGCACCTACGACTTCACCAGTGGAACACTCTTACTCGGCACAAATTCCCACAGATTGGACAGACAAGTCACGTTCGGGTACTCGTACCTTCCTCTTCCGTCACTCTCGGATGTACAAGACCAAAAAATGGACTGGAAGGAGTTTAGTCTTGGGATGCAGATAATTGACGTTGGCCTAGCGGTGCACGAACACGATTTATTAGCGGCTCTCACAGCGTGCGTCCTCTCCCCCTCCTCCTCTTGTGATACAACAGGTTGACTTTGGAGTAGGACAACAGACGAGAATGGTTCAGATAGGCAAATGACCTTGGAAATTCGATTGTTGAGCTTTTCTACCGGCCAGCCTCATTCACTTGCAGAAGAACCCATCATTTTCATTACCAAAAAGGGTATGCGCCTTGGCCCTTGCGACGTCCTGATCGAGATTGTCGGAGACTTCCTTGCCCTCCTAATCACATTTCCGTGGTCACGGAGTGCGAACGAGGACGCGTTCTTTCTGGTGCGCTGGAAAAAGGGCGAGACTTACCATGTGAGTGCTCCGAAATTATATCATCTCCCATCCCCGTTGCCTATGCCATGTGTCTAGTTTCAGACCTCCGCATGGGGAGCCAGCCCATGTTTCAGTTTCCTGTCACAAGACACACTCGTGATTCCGAACCTGATTGAAAATACGCTCGAACTAGCCAGGATCGTCATCGATGGTGACAACGACGATACCCCGTCCCTCGTCCCTATATGCGTGCTCAATCTCCCCCCACTTACCGGACGCGCCTCCATCATCCGCCTCGGCTGCCGCGCGGAACCCAACCCGACCGGCTCAGACGCCCTCGCGATGCCGGCACCCTCGTCGCGGCCATTCCGCGACAAGGCGGAGGACGCGATCATGCTGTTCAGCATACTGATAGAAGACATACCGCCGGACGGAGAGCACTCCCGCTTCCCCCAAACGCATCCGTTCACGTTCATCGTGCACCGCCGCGCGCTCGCGGCACATATTCCCGCCGAGCACCGCGCTTGTGCGCCCTACTGCCGTCCCTCTGGTGTCCCCGTCCGCCCGGAGGAGCTCGTGCAGGTTCCCTGGGATGAGTGGGGCGTCGCGGCTACGCGCTGGTTTGAGGGCGGTGCCGCGTGGATGCGGTGGATCACGACCACTTCTGGTCAGCGCGCTGTCACGATGGAAGATGATGCGCCGGCACCGATCATAGTACAAGACTTTAATCCGTATGCGGTGCACGCCGCCCGCGCTCGGGCAGCAGCAGCAGCAGCAGTAGCAGCAGGTTCTGCTGCGAGTGAGCAGTCATCGCAAGACCCGTCACGAGCACAGGAGGGTCGCAACTGGAGCGAGAAACTCCCGAATGGGAATCGGATGACGCTCAAGGTCGAGGAGAGCGTGCTCCCCGCGGGAACCTTGTTCCAGGAGGACGTGCGGTCGGCGCTGCCGTACGTCGAGGTCGTGACTAGGGATAAATATCACTACGAGGGTGTACTGATCGATGAGGAGAGGATCTTGGGATTGAAGGTACATCCTCTCCTCCCCCGACTTTAATTTTTTTATTGAATCTCCGTGCTCTTTGTTTTTTTTTTTTTTTGACAGACTACCCAAGATGAGGTTGGAATATCGTCTTTTGATGTTCACATTTTGGGATAGCGGACGAAGGAAAACGATTATGGCCTTTGAGGAGAAAGATGTTGTACACCGATTTGTAGAAATGCTGTATGATTTTCAGGTTGGTAAAATGAATGACAATGGTCGTCGCGTCGTGTCTCGGAGCACAATCAGATCTCTGAAAATCAGAGACCGTGCGAAGGAAAGGTAAATCTCTGTACTCGGAACTTACGTAATCTTGCTACATGGCCGTAAATTAGTGTCAGCACTGGTATTTGGGACTCGAGGATGGCCCACTATGATATCTTCCGTGGGCAGCTTGCGAACACATACCCTGCGTACGGACATGCCCTGTGGGATCCCAGTCCAGAAACACTTGATAGCCCCGTAGAGGTTGGCGATGTCGGCTTCATACGCGAAGGAAGATTCCGCCGTCTTTTCAATGCTCTCCTTCCCGCCAACCATCCATCCCATGAGCTCGGTGTACCGGAATATCATGAGCCACTCATCCCTAAATTGACCAAGCATATTCGCCATGGCATGCTCAGCCGCGGCCATTACCATTCGACCTGGATCAGTGGATCGACGTCGCGACTTCTGAACCAGACGTTATGGCACTTGGGTGGTTGCGAATTATCGTCTTTTAGGGTTTTCTCTCGCCGCTGACACACACCATTTTCTTTTTTCCCAGACCAGATGACAACTTCCCGCGGGCCGAGTTTGTGTGCAGAGGCAAACGAGGCGGCGCCGTGTTATCCCTTCCGGTGCAAGCCCAACGGCAGGACACCCTTGCCCTGGAGGCCTTCGGCAAGTGGATGGTGGCGCATATCGACCGGTGGTTTGCGTTTGCGCGACAGCTTGAACTGGGGATCAAGCAAATGGAGGAAATCATTCTGGTTACTGGATGCGATCGCACGAGATCTTGGACGAATGTTGCTTTTTTGGGAAGTCGGCCAGATTCGCAGGCATCCTTCGGGGTTCGAGTACATGATGTAGAAGGTAGTGGAATCGATTGGCAGTTCTCGCCAGAGCAGATCAGAGGCGCGGTGTTGAACCAAGGTCCTTGTGGAAAGGTATGTAAAGGGCGCACGTTTGGAGATATCAAAGACTGACTGAGATAACTTTCTGTCTCACAGAACTTACCAGAAAACCAGTCGGTATTTCTCCGAGGTTTCCGAGTCGCTCGCACCCTCAGGATATTGCCAAAGCATCTTAAAGCAGCGGCTGAACCTTCGTCAGATGAAGACGGCGATGACGATGAGCCGAACATGGAGCTTGTATCGATACCCAATGTTAAGAAGGTAAAACATTCTGCTCAACGTATCTAAGCCCTTATTTGGTGCCCCAAAGTACCAGGATCCTCTTTACGTTCTACTCGAATATGTCGCCGAGGTGAGCAGCAGTGAAGACCTGGTGTCGTACAGTTGGCAACTCAGACTGCACAGCAAGCACCTGAATGTGATATGGTGCTTGTCCACGATGACGACTTGGCCCAGATTGGTGAGATGATTTGTGAGAATAATGTGAGCAGATCCCATATTTTCGTTGGGTTCTCGCGATCATGTGTGCAGCCAACGGACACCCTCCAAGCAGACGTTGTGAAGAGCTACCTCGAAAAGTCTAACACAGAGATACATACAGAATCATATGGTAAGCTCTTACAATGTCAGAATTTCTCTGGTTTTCACAGTACAAAAAGATTTATCGCTTGGAGAAAACGGTAGCGCCCAAACGATCCGAGTAGGCACGCTTTCGATCAAATCTCCCGAGCTGAGTGAGTTTTGCATCTTCAGGCAGGCCGTGAGGGGTGGATCTGATGGTGTCGTTTATTACAGATCCTACCCCACAACCCACACTAACATCCCTTCAATCGGACAAGACGGGTCCTCACTACACCAGCGGTTCGTTGGATATGGCCTCACAAGCCCTGAGTCCACCGGATGCTCCTGCTTTTTTGCTTCGCCTTCCTCCAGAGATCGTAAACCGTATCCTGTTATCTGTCTCTTCTCGAGAAATTATATCGTGTCGGCGCACATGTCGTACGCTGTACTATCTATGCAACGACCCCTTTTTCCGTTATCTCGTTCAGATGGAACGTTCCGCGGTACACGACGAGATCCGGCCAGGGTTATCTTATTTCGAGCGTCTTCGGATCCTCGAAGAACGGGAGGAGGCCTGGGCCACACTTGATTTTCGTAGAACGGTACATGTCACTGTGCCGTTCAACCCGACCAGCATCCACGACTTCACTGGTGGAGCATTCTTGCTCGGCACGAGACTCTACGACTCCATCCGCCAAGTCACAGGCGGGTACTCCTACTTTTCTCTTCCGTCACTCTCGGGTGCACTGGATCAAAAGTTGGAATGGAACGGGCCTAGTCTCGGGATACAGATTTTGGATGTCGGGCTGGCTGTGCAAGAGCATGATCTAATTGCAGCTCTCACAGTGTACGTCTTTCTACCCTCCTATTTTTGTCATTCAACGTTTGACTTTGGAGTAGGAAAGCCGACGTGGATCGTTCGTCAGATAGGTACATGACCTTGGAAATACGACTATTGAGTTTTTCAACTGGTCAATCTCATCCTATGGCCGAGCAACCCATTATCTTCATTACCAAAAAGAGTCCGCTTCTCGGCAATTGCAACGTCAATATAGAAATTGTCGGGGACTTCCTTCCCTCTTGATAACATTTCCGTCGTCGCGGAGTGAGAACGAGGACATGTTCTTTCTAGTGCGGTGGAAAAAGGGCGAAGCACACTGTGTGAGTGCGCCAAAGTTAATTGCATATCCTGACCCGGCTGTTTATGCTGTATGTTTAGCTTCGGGCCTCCGCATGGGGATCCTACTCATACTTCAGTTTCCTCACCCAAGACACACTCGTGATCCCGAACCTGTCCCAGAATACGCTCGAGCTAGTCAAGATCGTCTCCGACAGCGACGACATCCCGCGCCTGGTCCCTCTATGCGTGCTCAACCTTCCCCCGCTCACCAGACGCGCCTTCATCGTCCGTCTCGGCTGTCGCGCGGAACCCAACCCAATCTGCACCTCTGGCACCCTCGCGATGCCGGCTCCGTCGAGCCGTCCATTCCGCGACAAGGCAGAGGACGCGGTGATCCTGTTTAACATCCTGATCGAAGACGCGCAGCCTAACGCGGGGCAATTCCACTTCCCCGAGACGCGTCCGTTCACGTTCATCGTGCACCGGCGCGCGCTCGCGGCACACATCCCCGCCGAGCACCACGCCTGCGCGCCCTACTGCTGCTCCGTCACCGCCCCCGCCCCAGTCGGACCAGAACTCGAGCTCGCGCAGATCACGCAGGTCCGAGTCCCCTGGGATGCGTGGGGCGTCGCGGCTACGCGCTGGTTCGAGGGGGACCCGGCGTCGATGCGGTGGATCACGACTACTGCTGGTCAGCGCGCCGTTACGATGGAAGATGATGGTCCGACACCGATAATAGTACGGGACTTTAATCCGTATGCGGTGCACGCCGCCCGCGCGCGGGCAACAGCGGCAAGTGGACTGTCGTCGCAGTCGGGGCGCAACTGGAGCGAGCAACTCTCGAATGGGAATCGGATGACGCTCAAGATGGAGGAGAGCGTGCTCCCGGCCGGATTTGCGTTCAAGGAGGACGTGTGGTCGGCGCTGCCGTACGTCGAGGTTGTGACTCGGGCTGAATATTCCTACGCGGGTGTGTTGATCGATGAGGAGAGGATTTTGGGATTGAAGGTACGCTCTCCCCTCCGGGATGTTATTTATTGAATCTTTTTTTTTTTTTTTCTTTTACAGACTGGCTCAGACAACGAGGCCGGAATCTCGTCCCTTGATGTTCACATCTTGGGGTAGCATAGCCTACTGGATATGCGAAAACGACTAAGCCCTCTGGAGAGAAAGATGCTGGACACTGATTTGTATAGGATGGTTTCAGGTTGTTGAAATGAGCGACAGTGGTCGTCGGGTCGGGTCTTGGATCTCTGAAAATCAGTTACAGTACATACGAAGGAAGCATATCCCTCTGTACCGACAACTTACGTAATGCTACCACATGGTGATTAGCGTCAATTGCGGCTACTACTACTTAGTAGAAGTGATCCCGGACCCCGGTGTCATCAATGGCTCACTATGACATCTTCCGTGGGCAGCTTGCGAACACATATCCTGCGTACGGACATGCCTTGTGGGACCCCAGTCCAGCAACACTCGATAGTCCCGTGCAGGTTGGCGATGTCGGCTTCATACGCGAAGGAAGATTCCACCGTCTTTTCAATGCCCTCCTTCCCGCCGACCATCCATCCCAAGAGCTCGGTGTACCGGAATATCATGTTCCACTCATCCCTAAATTGACCAAGCATATTCGCCATGGCACGCTCAGCCGCGGTCATTACCATTCGGCCGGGATCGACGTTGCGACTGCTGAACCAGACGTTCGGGCACTTGGGTGGTTGCGAATTATCATCTTTTAAGCCTTTTCTCTCACCGCTGACAACAAGCCATTTTTATTTATTCTCAGACCAGATGACGACTTTCCTCGGGCCTCGTTTATGTGCAGAGGCAAACGAGGCGGCGCGGTGTTATCCCTTCCGGTCCAGGCTCAACGGCAGGATACCATCGCCCTGGAGGCCTTTGGCAAGTGGATGGTGAAGCATATCGACCGGTGGTTTGCGTTTGCGCGACAGCTTGAACTGGGGATCAAGCAGATGGAGGAAATCATTCTGGTTACTGGATGCGATCGCACGAGATCTTGGACGAATGTTGTTTTCTTGGGGAGTCAAGCAGATTCGCAGGCATCATTCGGGGTTCAGGTACATGATATGAAAGATAGGATCGATTGGCAGTTCTCGCCAGAGCAGATCAGAGGTGCGGTGTTGAACCAAGGTCCTTGTGGAATGGTATGTAAAGGGCGCCCAATTGGATGTTATCAAAGGCTGAGATAGCTTTCCGTCTCCAAGAACTTGCCAGAAAACCAGTCTGTATTTCTCCGAGGTTTCCGAGTCTCCCGTACCCTCGGGATATTGCCAAAGCATCTTAAAGCAGCGGCCGAGCCCTCGTCAGATGAACCCGGGGATGACGATGAGCCGAACATGGAGCTTGTATCGATACCCAATGTTACCAAGGTAAAACATTCTGCTCAACGTAACTTACCTTGGCCCTTATTTGACGCCCCACAGTACCGAGACCCTCTTTATCGTCTATTCGAATATGTCGCCGAGGTGAGTGGCAGTGAAGACCTAGTGTCGTACAGTTGCTAACTTGAACTGCACAGCAAGCACCTGAATGTGATATGGTGCTTGTCCATGATGACGACTTGGCCCAGATTAGCGAGATGATTTGTGATAACAAAGTGAGCAGATCCGATATTCTTTCTGTGTTGTCCCAATCATGTGTCTAGTCAACGGATACCCTCCAAGCAGACGCAGTGAAAAGCTACCTCGAGAAGTCTAACACTGAGATACGTACAGTATCATATGGTAAGCTAGCTCTTGCAGTGTCAGAAGTTCTCTGATTTTCACTGTGCAAAAAAGACTCATTGCCTCGGGGAAATGCTAGCCCAGAAACGACCAGAGTAGGCACGCTTTCGATCAAATCTCCCGAGCTGAGTGAGTTTCGCATCCTCAGACTGTGAGAGATGGATCTTCGTGCCTGATGGTGTCGTTTATTACAGATTCTACCTCACAACCCACACTAACATCCCTTCAATCGGCCAACACGGATCCTCACTACACCTCAAAAACTCCGAGTCTACCAGATGCTCGTGTTTTCTTGCTTTGCCTTCCTCCAGAGGTCATAAGCCGCATCCTAGTATCTCTCTCTCCCCGAGACATTATATCCTGTCGGCGCACATGTCGTACACTCTATGACCTTTGCAATAACTCACTCCTCCGTTATCTCGTTCAGATGGAACGCTCCGCAGTAAATGACGACATCCGACCAGGATTATCTTATCCCGATCGTCTTCGGATTCTCGAGAAGCGGGAGGAAGCCTGGGCGACGCTCGATGTTAGTAGGACCGTACAAGTCACCGTGCCCTTCAATTCCACGGGCACCTACGACTTCACCAATGGAACAGTCTTGCTCGGCACAAGTTTTCACAGGTCTAATAGGCAACTCACGTTCGGGTACTCGTACCTTCCTCTTCCGTCACTCTCGGATGTACAAGACCAAAAATTGGAATGGAAGGAGTTTTGTCTGGGGATGGAGATTTCGGATGTTGGCCTAGCGGTGTACGAGCACGATCTATTGGCGACTCTCACTGCGTGTGTCGTTTCCCCCTTTTATTCTTGTCATCCAAAAAGTTGACTTTGGAGTAGGACAACAGAGGAGGATGATTCATCAGACCCAGATAGGCACATGACCATGGAAATTCGATTGTTGAGCTTTTCTACTGGTCAGCCTCATCCTCTTGCAGAACAGCCCATAATCTTCATCACCAGAAGGAGTGTGCAGCTTGGCCCTCCCGACGTCCTGATCGATATTGTCGGGGACTTTCTTGCCCTCCTAATCACATTTCCGTGGTCACAGGGCGAGGACGACGACGAGTTCTTTCTTGTCCGCTGGAAAAAGGGCGAGACACACCGTGTGAGTGCTCCGAAATTATATCATCTCCCATCCCCGTTGCCTATGCCATGTGTCTAGTTTCAGACCTCCGCATGGGGAGCCAGCCCATGTTTCAGTTTCGTCTCGCAAGATACACTCGTGGTTCCAAACCTGATTGACAATACTCTCGAATTATTCAAGATTGTCATCGATAGTGACGACGACGATGCCCCGCGCCTCGTCCCTCTATGCGTGCTCAACCTCCCCGCACTCAACGATCACGCCTCGATAATCCGCCTCGGCTGTCGCGCGGAACCCAACCCGATCCCCTCAGACACTCTCGCGATCCCGGCACCGTCGAGCCGGCCATTCCGCGACAAGGCGGAGGACGCGATCATGCTGTTCAGTATGCTGATAGAAGACGTGCCGCCGGACGAAGAGCAACACCGCCACCCCGAGACACATTCGTTCACGTTTATCGTGCACCGCCGCGCGCTCATGGCACACATCCCCGCCGAGCACCGCACCTGCGCGCCCTACTCCTGCTCTGTCGTACCCCCTGAGGAGGTCGTGCGGGTCCCCTGGGAGGCATGGGGCGTCGCAGCTACGCGCTGGTTCGAGGGCGCTGGTACGTGGATGCAGTGGATCACGACCACTGCTGGTCAGCGCGCCGTCGCGATGGAAGGTGATCTGCCGGCACCAATCATAGTACGAGACTTTAATCCGTATGCGGTGCGCGCCGCCCGCGCACGGGCAGCAGCAGCAGCAGCAGCTGGTTCTGCGAGTGGGCAGTCATCGCGAGAGCAGCCGCAGGCACCGCATGGGGGCGACTGGAGCGAGCAACTCCCGAATGGGAGTCGGATGACGCTCAAGGTGGAGGAGAGCGTACTCCCCGCGGGTAATAAGTTCCAGGAGGACTTGCGGTCGTCGCTGCCGTACGTCGAAGTTGTGACTCGGGATAAATATTCCTACTCGGGAGTGCTGATCGACGAGGAGAGGATTTTGGGATTAAAGGTACGCTTCCCCCCGGATTTTTTTTTTTTTTTTCAAAAATATCACTGGATTTCAATCTTTTTTTTTAGACTGACAGAGAGGACGAGATTGGCATTTCGTCTTTTGATGTTCTCATTTTGGGATAGCATGGCTTACCAGATGGGTGAATACGACTCGAGTTCTGGAGAGAGAGATCCTTGGAACTCTGATTTGTAAAGACACATTGTACGATTTAGCGTTGTTAAAATGAATGACAATGATCCTCGCGACGCGTCGCGGAACACAGTCAAATTAAAAAAAAAAATCAGAGCACAATGAACCTGGTACAACACCCGCTGAGACCTTGAATTGGCCATTGATGATCACCCTATCTGGGCAGATCTGAACATTTCTGATTATCTGTGACGTGTGGACTACATTCACTGTCATGATTTAGGATGTGCACATGTATGTGCGCCTCGAGCATCAGCAGCATCGGGAGAACTCTAAAAATCCTAAATTTATGTATGACAATGGCTTAAAATAAAGCTTAAGATATCCTAATTAATAGGTTTGCTAAGTTATATTTAGGATTATTCAACGTTTTCCTGTTGTGCTGCCGCCAGCATGACAAAGCTTGTTTTCTTTCGTCTCGACACACGACAAATGTTGGAAAGTGTATATAATACATGACAGACATAGTTCATAAATTCTTATGGATTGGGCAGGGATTAAGCGAGGAAGCAAATCATTCCTGTACCCGAAACCTACGTAATCCTGGTACTTCTGTGATTGACGCTGCGCTGCTGATACTACTACTGTGGAAATCTGGCCCTCCGGCTGTGATGTGAGCACAGTATCATCGATGGCCCACTATGACATCTTCCGTGGGCAGCTGGCGAGCACATATCCTGCGTGCGGACATGCCCTGTGGGATCCCAGTCCAGCAACATCTCACAGTCCCTTGGAGGTTGGCGATGTCGGCTTCATACGCGAAGGCAGATTCCATCGTCTTTTCAATGCTCTCCTTCCCGCTGACCATCCATCCCATGAGCTCGGCGTACCGGAATATCATGTCCCACTTATTCCCAAATTGACCAATCATATTCGTCATGCCACGCTCAGTCGCGGTCATTACCATTCGGCTGGGATCGACGTTGCGACTGCCGAACCAGACGTGAGGGCCCTTGGGTGGGGGTGGTTGCAAACTAACGTCTTTTCTTAAAACTTACCCTCTTTCTTTCTCAGTACAGATGACGACTTTTTGCGAGCCGAGTTTGTGTGCAGAGCCAAACGAGGCGGCGCGGTATTATCCCTTCCGGTCCAGGCTCAACGGCAGGACACTATCGCCCTGGAGGCCTTTGGCAAGTGGATGGTGATGCATATCGACCGCTGGTTCGCCTTTTCGCGACAGCTTGAACTGGGGATCATGCAGATGGAGGAAATCATTCTGGTTACTGGATGCGACCGCACGAGGTCTTGGACGAACGTTGCATTCTTGGGGAGTCAGGCAGATTCGCGGGCATCATTCGGGGCTCGAGTACATGATGTGGAAGATAGTATCGATTGGCAGTTCTCTCCAGAGCAGATCAGAGGTGCGGTGTTGAATCAGGGTCCTTGTGGAAAGGTACGTAAATGGCTCACGTTTGGATGTATCAAAGATTGAGACAACTTTCCGTTCCGTCTCCCAGAACTTGCCAGAAAACCAGTCTGTATTTCTCCGAGGTTTCCGTGTCGCTCGCACCCTCAGGACACTGCCAGAGCATTTTAAAGCAGCGGCCGAACCCCCGTCAGATCTAGACGGGAATAAATATGAGCCAGACATGGAGCTTGTATCGATACCCAATCTCACGAAGGTTAAACACTCTATTCAACGTACCTTGGCCCTCATTTGATGCCCCAAAGTACCAGGACCCTCTTAACGTTCTACTCGAATATGTCGCCGAGGTGAGTAGCAGCGAAGACCTGGTATCGCACAGTTGGTAACTTTGACTGCACAGCAAGCACCTGGGTGTGATATGGTGCTTGTCCATGATGACGACTTGGCCCAGATTAGCGAATTGGTTTGTGATAATAATGTGAGCAGACACATATTCTTGTTGTGCTGTCCCGATCATCTGTGCAGTCAACAGATACCTTCCACGCAGACGTAGTAAAGAGTTACCTCCAAGCATCTAACACAAAGATACATACGGTATCGTATGGTAAGCTAGCTCCCCCAGTGTCGTGATTCTCTGGTTTTCACAGTACAAAAAGATCGATCGCCTGGAGAAAATGCTAGCGCACAAACGATCCGAGTAGGCACGCTTTCGACCAAGTCTCCTGAGCTGAGTGAGTTTCGCATGCTCAGACTGTGAGAGATGGATCTTCGTGCCTGATGGTGTCGTTTATTACAGATCCTACCCCACAACCCACACTAAAATCCCTTCAGTCGGTCAGCACGAGTCCCCACTACACCAGCCTCTCGTTGGATGTGGCCTCACAAGTTTCTATTCTACCGGATACTCGTTTTTTCTTGCTTCGCCTTCCTCCAGAGGCCATAAGCCGCATCCTATTCTTCCTCTCTCCCCGAGACATTATATCCTGTCGGCGCACATGTCGTACGATCTATGAGCTTTGCAATGATTCCCTCCTCCGTTATCTCGTTCAGATGGAGCGCTCTGCAGTAAATGACGACATCCGGCCAGGATTATCTTATCCCGATCGTCTTCGGATTCTCGAGAAGCGGGAGGAAGCCTGGGCGACACTCGATGTTAGTAGGATCGTACATGTCACCGTGCCATTCGATTTGACGGGCACCTACGGCTTCACCAATGGAACAATCTTGTTCGGCACAAGTTTCCGCAGATCTAATAGGCAACTCCTGTTCGGGTACTCGTACCTTCCTCTTCCGTCACTCTCGGATGTACAAGACCAAGAATTGGAATTTGAATGGAAGGAATTTTGTTTGGGGACGGAGATTTCGGATGTTGGGCTAGCGGTGTACGAGTACGATCTATTGGCGGCCCTCACGACGTGCGTCTTTTCCCCCTCCTCCTTTGCCATTTAATAGGTTGACTTTGAAGTAGAACAGACGAGGATGATTCATTGGGCCCAGATAAGCACATGACCATGGAAATTCGATTGTTGAGCTTTTCTACCGGTCAGCCTCATCCTCTTGCAGAGCAACCCATAATTTTCATCACCAAAAAGAGTGGGCTTCCTTAGCCCTCCCAGCGTCCTGGTCGAGATTGTCGGGGACTTCCTTGCCCTCCTAATCACATTTCCATGGTCACAGGGCGAGGTGGATGAGTTCTTTCTGGTCCGCTGGAAAACTGGCCAGATACACCGTGTGAGTGCTCCGAAATTATATCATGTCCTAACCTTGTTGCTTATGCCATATGTCTAGTTTCAGACCTCCTCATGGGGAGTCAGCCCATGTTTCAGCTTCCTCTCACAGGACACACTCATGGTCGCAAACCTGGTTCAAAATAAGCTCGAACTATTCAAGATAGTCATCGATAGTGACGACGACGATGCGCCGCGCCTCGTCCCTCTATGTCTGCTCAACCTCCCCCCACTCAACGAACACGCCTTCGCCGTCCCCCTCGGCTGTCGCGCAGAACCCAACCCGATCGGCTCAGGCGTCCTCGCGGTGCCGGCACCGTCGAGGCGGCCATTCCGCGACAAGGCAGAGGACGCGATCATGCTGTTCAGTATTCTGATACAAGTCGTGCCGCCGCCGGATGGAGAGCCCTACCGCATACCTGAGAGGCACGCGTTCACGTTCATCGTACACCGCAGCGCGCTCGCGGCCCAAATTCCCGCCGAGCATCGCTCCTGCGCGCCCTACTGTTGCTCCGCCGTACCCCCTGAGGAGGTCGTGCAGATCCCCTGGGATGCATGGGGCGTCGCAGCTACGCGCTGGTTCGAGGACGGTGGCGCGTGGATGCAGTGGATCCCGACCACCGCTGGTCAGCGCGCCGTCTCGATGCAAGGTGATCCGCCGTCACCAATCAAGGTACGGGACTTTAATCCGTATGCGGTGCATGCTGCACGCACGCGGGCAGCAGCAGCAGCAACCGCTGGTTCTGCGAGTGGTCAGCCGTCGCGAGAGCAGCCGCAGGCACAGCAGGGGGGCGACTGGAGCGAGCAACTCCCGAATGGAAATCGGATGACGCTCAAGGTGGAGGAGAGCGTGCTCCCCGCGGGTAGCGTGTTCCAGGAGGACTTGCGGTCGGCGTTGCCGTATGTCGAGGTTGTGACTCGGGATAAATATTCCTACTCGGAAGTGCTGATCGACGAGGAGAGGATTTTAGGATTGAAGGTACGCTCCTCCTCCCTGAATACCTTTTTTGAAATATTTTATCACTCGATGTATTCAATTTCCATCCTATTTTTATTTTTTTTACAGATTAGCCCAGAGGACGCGTTTAGAATTTCGTTTTTTGATGTTCTCATCTTGGGATAGCATGGGTAACCGGACGTACGAAACCGACTAAGCATTTTCGGAGAGAGATACTGAGGGCTCTGACCTTGTAAAAAGAGTTTCATGGTGGAAATATGAGTATGATCTGGAGGAGTTGCGCAACTGCCGTCTTTATATCAGACGTTTGTTGACTGGTCAAAATGAGCCAATCGTTTGCACTGAATGCGCGCTCGTCCTTAGCTTAGATTTCTTCCTCTGGTACATCCATATGAATCCAATTTTGTGGTCCCGAATGGCGTGAAATTCGCGCAATTCAATGGCATGACTGGGCAAACTGGTCTGGCACCTTGGAGGCTCTCATGACATACCATGAGAGTGAGTCGGGCCCTAGTGTTGCCACGGCTCGGCTCGGCTCGGCTTGGCTCGGCTCATTGCGGCTCGACAAATCAAATGGCTTTTGAGCCGAGCTGAACCATCTAAATTGGGTGGCTTGGCTCCGGCTCGGCTCAGCTTTGGCTTGAGCCATGGCTATCATTACATAAAAGGAAATATGAACAACAAGCTATGCTAGTCTCCAATGAATGGCACGCAAGTGTTGCAGTGTCGTCCTGAGGGGAAGTGATAGAGAGAGAGAGGGTGAGTGAAAGGAAAAAGGGAAATCTTGAGGCAGATGAGGGGCATGGTCACGTTCCATGAATGCAGGTGAAGCATCAGGAAAACTGCATGGACTTTTTCTGGACTTTTGTGTCTTTCAAAAGTAAAAAAAGACAGAAAAGACACAGGTGAGAAAAGACAATTGTGTCTTTGATAAGCCCAGTTGTTTACTTTTAAAGACACCATTTTACTTTTAAGTACTTTTTTAAAGACACATTTTACTTTCAAATA
>QLOT01006112.1:576-17412 GCA_003313875.1 Russula aff. compacta | reverse complement strand
TCCATAAATGACCTATCCTTCAGCAGTGCAGCAGTGATGTGTTCGCTCGTCGTATAAAGCGAGAGACGTTCTTGTGATGCATTCGAAAAGATACCGAGCACGGATGGCCGTGGCCGTGGAGAGGAGACACTGCCCTTCCAATGCGATATTTCACTTGAACACATAGTTTGTAGGCGGTATGTTGCGTGAATATTTTGACCTGGTTTTTCAATAACGGTAGGAGTTCCTTCGCCAGGACAACGACAGGATCCTTACAATAATCAGCAGAATGTTTTCGTATTTATTTTCAGTCACCCTGACAGGCATACTCCTCTGTAAAGCATACCTCTGACCGACTCCGGAGGGGGTATGCCTTACACGAGAGTCGACTGTGTTGTGCAACACGGGCCTAGCGCGCACATGGGGGTCCGGAAAGAGTGAGACCAAAGAGGGAGAGAAAATTAGCGAGCAAGGAGGGAAAGAGAGATCAGCGAGAGGAAAGGAGGGGAAGACTCCAATGTCGAGACCGGGACTTATGGTGGTACCTAGCTCAGTCCAACGTCGAGGTTCTAAGGGAGGCTACAGTACATAAGAGGCGGGGATTTCAAAGTACATGAGAACTCTGAGTCTTGACGCTCGAGACGCAAGGAATGGTATAATTATACAACAGAGCGCTTGGAAAGGCACGAGAGGTTGTCCTAAAACGAAGATACAGTATCAAGCACAGTGGAGGGAGAGGGGCTGCACGATGCCTGGGGACCTTCTCCCACGTATCTGACAAGATGATAAAATTCTAAAAGTCATCGCGCTCAAATTTCTGCACGTGCGCCCTTTCGGGCTGGTTTAACTTGAAGAGCTTGGAAAGACATTGCCTATGGGGGTGAGGACGATGTGAGCTGTCAAAGCGCAACGCCATCATCACGCCCTAATCGATCTGACGAACAATTAAGGTTAGCAAGAAATCCCCGGTCTAATTGACTGATTGACCCAATCGGGCCGCAGGCGGTACAAAGACACCACAACGTCCTCGTAAGGCATACTGTGAGGGCGAGCGGTATAGCTAGTGATGTGGCTACGATGGTGATTTCTCTGCCCAAGGGAATAGGAACAAGATAGGTGTTTTCTGAAGAAAAAGGCGTGAACGCAAGAATGTGGGGCAAGATATGTACTGTAGACAGCGGTTCTACGACCTGGGAACCCGAGCGAGAGTGTGATACGTGAGGAAGAGTCTGGGCGCGCTCGTGAACGGCCATTCCACAAAGAAAACTCACTGCGCCTCACTCGAGGGCCTGCAGGCGTGGGGGTGGCAGTGAAGGCGGGCGGCAGTGACTGCTGCTGCCATGGTGGTGCTAGTGGCAGTGAGTGAGATTTCATGAAACCGGGTATGGATGCGCGCACACATCCTCGTGTACAGGCTCCGGAGGTGTCCATCGGTGAGCCTTGGTGTCGGTGAGGACGGGCCGGCGCCGGCTGCTTTGGGTAGCTTCTAGTAGCCGGTGATCGGGGGATCGGGGCGGCGGTGCTGCTGCTGGTGATGGGCAGTGAGTGAGGTTCTCGCTTACTGGGGTGATAATATGCCCGGCCTACAGTGTGTATCTTTATATATTGTACAGCCAAATTCCCAAAGGATCACCTTTACCTCAAAACTTGCACCCCTGCCCGTCAATCGTATCTCTTGGCTCTCAGTGGAAGGATGGTTGATTTCCACGACTCCGCTGTTGTCGCCCAGCTTACTTGTGAGGACAAAGCCTTCCCGGAGCCTATGAAGCTGACGGCCCACGTCGTTTAACAGTGGCAGTCATGGAGCTTTGTCACACTTTGGCCGGTATTTATATGTATGCTGGCCTTCCATTCTCATAGTTTGAACGATAATCCGATCCTTGCTTTCTAGCTGGGAGTTCGTTACTACTCTTGACTACGAATGGAGTGTCATCAGAGGCCATCGCCCATGCGGACGGTCGATATGGGTTCGTAATAGCAGCCTGAACAGTTTCATGGGTTCCGTTGCAAATGCCAGAGCGTTGGGCTGATCTCGCCCTTTTGAAGGTCTACTCTGTTGCACGCGCGGCCACTCTCATAACTGTAATACTTAGTCTCGTCCGTATGAATTTTACATCTCCATACAACTGTCAGGTGAGTGCAATGTTTGGTGCCTACCTTGTTACATGACCTTTCTGATTGGTACTGTTTCAAAGGTCTTTGCTACGCTCGAACTCGTTCGTTTCTCTTAATGCTCTTCGATCCCTTGAGGAAACCTATCATTTTGTCCTTTTTCTAGATCTCCGGCTATGTAGCCATCGCCGCCTCTTCACTCTTGATTGTGCTTCGCATGTACGTCTCCTGTTGTCTTTCTCTACCATGCTCACCCTTCCGAATCAACCACTCATTGACTCTGCCAGCATTGGCATCTGGAACAGAAATAGGGTCATTGTGGTGATTGCATTGGCTACATGGGGGTCCAATCTTCTGGGTGTCATCTATGGTGCGTCCCCTTTCCCCTCCCCCCGGCAGATGATCGGGAATCCGATAATCTGATTCGATAACAGGTGTCGTTCAGGTGGATACTCAATTTAATCTCTGTTGAATTCCCAGGAGCTAATCTTGTCTACAGCTCCGTAATGTTTGGGTGCCTAACCTAGAATTCTGCAGTTCTACCAAGAGTACACTGATCCTCAATTTTATCCTCACGTTGGTCACCGACATCGTCCTGCTTTCCATCATGCTTATTGGCTTGCTCCGCCTGCGCTCTCATGGAATCGGCACTTTTTCTCTGGTACACTTTCTTTGGAAGCAGGTGAGTCGTGACTGTCTTCCTCAGCTGTAGTCCCCAACACTGATCGACGATTAGGGACTGATTTGGCTATTGCTTGCCACTATTGCGGAAGTTCCACCAGTGGTATGTCTGTCCGAGTCGGATTGGTTTCTTGCATTTTTTTTGTGGACAACTTCAACCATTAACAATATTTTACAATGCAGATCTTCATTATTTTGAATCTAAATGGTAGTTCTTCTCTCACCACAGCACATAAATATTGACCGAAATATTTTCTGTCCCCAATATCAGAGCCATTTAACGTCGTATGTTCCTTGCTACGAATGGGAACTGAAAGTGCTAGTTTCTGAGGCCCTTCTGTAACACAGATGTTCCAGCTTCCAGCACTGCTTACATTGTCAATTGGGGCGACACGGATGCATCGTGCCCTGGTGGACCGTGCCTCCAGGCCTGTCGAGATGTATGAAACTTTTCTCTTTGCATTTTGCCACTTACTTTGGTCGATTTCGGTATAGCACGATAGGGCCAATAGGAGGTAACTCAGTCCCGAAGACTAAGCATGAGCAGACCACTGCTGTGCCCGTGCAATTCAGACAGATGGAGGTTTCCATAACCACTGTTTGCGAGCAGCATGCAACGCCACGGACAAGCTGTGAATCCTCTTTCATCGACATCAACATGGATGTCCAGTGCCCCAGCAAGCCATACGGGCTCAGGCTGAGCCTACAAAATGACCTAGAGAATGGAATGGAGGAGATAGCGCGAGGGGAAAACAAGTAGGATCGTCGGTTGGGAGTGGGCAGAGGCGCGTGCTATCCAGACTCTAAGTACAAAACTATATACTATATATACTACCTAATTCCAATGATTATCAGTGAGAAAATAACAGGGCGCTAAAATAACGCAGAACTAAGATGAGTCGCGCAAGCTCGATTTCAACAAGTCCATGTGTACCTGCTCGTGAGTGTGAACTTCAGCTTGCAACCGAGCTGTGTATTCATTAAAACCGAGGGACGACAGTAGAATCCAGCGAAATATACCACTTTCACGAGGACAAAGCCTTTCCGCTGCATAGGTCTATGAAGGCACCCATCAACTTACCGGATCCATCCATAATTGACCTATGCTTCAGCAGTGATGTTCGCCCGTCGTATAAATCGAGATAGGTTCTTATGATAGATGATCTGCATCCGAAATGATACCGAGCACGGATGGCGGTGGCGACGGATGTGAGAGGTCGAGAAGACACTGCCCTTCCAATGCGATACTTCGCTTGAAGTTGCTTGGAGATTCTGTTCTGGTTTTTCAATAACGGTAGGAGTCCCTTCGCCAGGATAACGACAAGCCTTACAATATCCTTACAATAATCAGCAGAACTCTTTTACATTTATTTTCACAGTTACCCTAACAGGGCAGACTTCCCAGGAAAGCATACCTCTGACCGACTCCGGAGGAGGCATGCCTTACATGAGAGTCGACTGTGTTGTGCAGCACGGGCCTAGCGCGCACTTGGGAGTCCGGATAGAGTGAGACCAAAGAGGGAGAGAAAAGTAGCAAGCAAGGCCGGAAGGAGAGAGATCTGCGAGAGGAAAGGAGGGGAAGACTCCAATGTCGAAACTGGGACTTATGGTGGTACCTAGCTCAGTTGAACGTCAAGGTTCTAAGCGAGACCACACAAGAGGAGAGGATTTCGAAGCTCATGAGAACTCTAAGTTTTGACGCCCGAGATGCAGAGAATGGTATAATTATACATCAGGGCGCTTGGAAAGGCACGAGAGGTTGTTCTAAAACGGAGATACAGTATCGGGCACAGGGGAGGGAGAGGGACTGCCACGGTGCCTAGAGACCTTGTCCATTCACTTATCTGACATGATGATAAGTTCTAAAGTCACCGTGCTCAAATTTCTGCACGTGCGCCCTCTCGGGCTGGTTCAACTTGAAGTGCTTTGAAAGATATTGCCTATGGGGTTGAGGACCATGTGAGGCGATGCATGAGTGTCAAGCGCAACGCCCTTAATCGACGTGAACAATACCTTACG
The DNA here is from genome assembly GCA_003313875.1 of Russula aff. compacta. NCBI lineage: Eukaryota > Fungi > Basidiomycota > Agaricomycetes > Russulales > Russulaceae > Russula > Russula aff. compacta. The sequence goes on along the minus strand of QLOT01006112.1, from coordinate 12,621 downwards.
TTAGCAAGAAGTCCCCGGTCTGATTGACTGGTTGACCCGATCATGCAGATGGTACCAAGACGCCACACCTATCATCGATACCTTCCCTTCCCGTTCAGTCAGTGATGTGACCGCGATTGTGGATTCGCCGCCAGAGGGAGAAGGAACAAGATAGGTGTTTTCTGAAGAAAAAGGCGTGAGCGCAAGAACGTGGGGTAAGATACGTACTGTAAACAGCGGTTCCACTACCTGAGCACCCGAGCGAGAGTGTGAGACGCGAGTAAGAGTCTATGCCCGCTCGTGAACGACTGTGCCACAAAGAAAACACACCGTGCCTCACTCGAGGACCTGTGGAACAGACGTGGGTGTGGGGGTGAGGGTGAGGGCGCGCGGCTGTTGCTGCAGTGGTGCTGGTGCGAGTGGGGATGGGGACAAAAATGCTGGTACCTACCTGGTGCTGGTGGAGCGGGTGGGGGTAGGGCTGCTGGTGTTGGGCTGATACCGGTGGTGGTGGTGGTGATGGTGGTGGTAGTGGGTGAGTGAGGTTCCATAGAACCTGGCATGGATGCGCACGCACCTTCGTGTACACCTCCTGAGAGATCCATCGGCGACCTGGGTTCAGGGCCTGCAGCACGAGCGTTGGGATAGCGGTGAGGGCGGGCGTGCGGTGGCGGCGGCTGCCATGGTGCTGGTGCTGGTGCTGGTGCTGGTGAGGGGTAGGAGTGGCAGTGCTGCTGTTGCAACTGCTCCTGGTGGCGGTGGCAGTTAGTGAGGTTCCATGGGACCTGGCATACTGTAAATGCGCGCACGCGCCTTCGTGGACAAGCTCCAGAGGTGTCCATCGGTGAGCCCGGTTGAGCGGTCGAGGGCCTGCAGCAAAGGGCCTGTTCGGATGGCACGGTTTGGAAACCTTAGGGCCCGTTTGGCTGCAGCGTCAGCGTTCGGGGTTAGCGTTTCCTCGGTTGTGCCTGAGGTTGTCACACAATTGTCACAGAAGTAACAAAATGTAACACTATTTGCGTATGTGTGATGGGCACTACAATGTCTGTCTAGTAAAGTCAAAGCATTCAAAACAGCCTTGAATATCTTGAATGCCTGTAGGCATAGTCAGAAAAATGCTGCACTCATGATGGTAATGACTGGAGGTGTTATTGCCATGCAGTTACACTCGATCTTCCGCAAGATCCCAATTCATACTTCAAGTCCTTAGTGGGTTGAAGAATGTCTTGCAGGTCATCTGGCTCACTTTTGGAGACCAATGGGGATGGAAAAAGGTATGTATTCTGGAGACTGTGTCAGGACTTTCATGTACAGAACATATCACTATTATTCTTTGTGGGTTTGAAGTGAATTTCCCCAGACAAAGGATGTCACCGCCAAGGGTTTGGCCGCAACAATAGACCAAGTCGATAGTTGCCTAGTAGTTCTTCAAGTGGTTGAACTAAGTCTCACAGCGACTTAGATGACTGATAGAGTAGGAGTTACCGCTTGCTGCACTTCAATGCAGTAGCCACTCCTTTGAGGGGAAAGGGAAAGGGGAAGGGGAACGATATGAATTGAGACAGGAGACTCAACTTGCCGTCTTAGGGACGTCAAGGAGTCCTACTTATACTACAAGACAAGTACTAAGAATAACTATGCCAGCGCATTGCTCTACTATGACTAGGTATCCTAAGAATAACTACTCCACAGTGAGTCATGATCTGGTACAGTAATAGAACACTCCACAATGACTCCTTTATCGTACAATAATAGCACAGCTCCACAGTGACTCACCACTCCACGATGACTCGTCGATCTCCATGCATGGCCGGTTCCAGAACTTACAGGAGCGCGGTGCACGGCACCACTCCAGGCCGGTTGCAAAGGAGCATGGTCTGAATGAGACTTGTAGCAAGTAATAGGCAGAGAGCAAGTGATGCGAAATGGAAGAAACAGAGAGGAAGAGGAGCATGACACAGCGTGATAAAACGCTGATGCCATCTCAGGCCGGTGTCCAGTCAAAACGCTAGTGTTTTTATTTTGGCAGTAGCCCCAAACGCTGACACTGCAGCCAATTGGGCCCTTATGCTTGCCAAACCCTAACCGTGGTGGCACAAAAGAGTCACATATAGTCACAATTGGTCACTACTAGTCACATCATTGTAAATCTGCAAAATTGTATCTTGCAGCACAGACATGGCATCGTGTGCTACTCCAGGTGTGCAAAAGACTCAAGAGAAGCGCAAGAAGGTAGTTGTGCACTTGCAGCTGGGCTCATAGGTGGTGTGATTGCAATGCAAGCTCACCACAATCTCTGCAAAGTCCCTATGCATACATCTATACTCACCAGAGAGGCTTGGGTTAGAGAGCTTCTGGCAGGCCATCCCATTCAGTTTCAGAGGTCCATGGGGATGGAAAAGCATGTATTTTAGGGGCTAGTCCTGGAACTACAGGTATTCACAGGACTCTGCGCAACCAAGTATGTATCTATGAATGAGCAAGTTGCCATCCTCATGTACATCCATGTCTCAGGGAACACAAACCACCAAACACAGGAGTTGTGCAAGCCAAAGGGGATAAGACGGGATGGCACGCGTTCACGCAGGGAAATGACGAGTCACGAATCGCTTGGATTACCTAGAGGGACACCAGGCCCTCTTTATACAATGTAGCTAGTTGCTAGTCGCGCAGTCACGTCAGTAAGTAGTGAACATATGGCTGAGACAAAAGTAAGACAAGGGGGATGAAAATGGGCAAGGGGGAGAGGAAAAGTAGGGTATGTGGCTCTGCTGCGAGAGAGGGCGGACACCGGTCCATCTCTCGAGTGCGGTCGGCCCGCAAGTTGCCTCGCGTTGATCTGATCGGAATGGCACCTAGATCAGATAGTGAGTATGGGATCACGACGCTATTGGCTGTCGATGATCAAACACATGTAAGTAGAATGTGAGATAAACTTGTGCCTATCAAAGGCGAAAATCAATCAAGACAATAAGTGAAGTAATCATACTGGAACAGGGTAACAGGGCGCAAAGTCGAGGGGATCAACTGTGCCACGCGTGCTTGTGTGTAAGCAGAAATTTCACTACTCCCCTTCATGGGTGGCGCAGTCTGAGCCCTAAGGTGTGGGACTTCACCTTCCACTTCGGCAGCAGCTTTGTGAGAGCGTCGGCGGTCATATCATCTGAGGGGCAATAGATGACGGAGATAGTGTCATCAGATACGACCTGCCGAATGAAGTGAAAGCGAATATTGATGTGCTTGGTGCGCGCGTGGTAGTTGGCGTCCGTGGTGAGCTTTATAGTGGCCTGATTGTCGCAATAGAGGATGGTGGGTGAGGAAATAAGTGGGGGGAATAGCTTGCCAATGAGGCATCGGAGCCAGATCGCTTCCTTCGCAGCGTGCAGTGCAGCAATGTACTCGGCTTCAGCAGTGGACAGGGTGACAAGTTCCTGTTTGCGGGAGGACCAGGAGACAGTGCCACCATCAATGAGGAATGCGTAGCCAGATATGGTGCGCCTGTGCTCCTGGGACACTCCATCCGCATCTGTGAAGCCAATGAGTTTGTGGTGCTCGCCGCCAAAGGTTAGCTCATAAGATTTTGTCCCGCTCAAGTAGTGGAACACCCTTTTTACTGCCTCCCAGTGGGCACAGCCAGGGTTGTCAAGGAATTGGGAGAGGTAAGATACGGCGAAGGAGATATCAGGCCGTGTGGCGATAGAGGCGTACATGAGTGAACCAATGGCTTCGCAGTAGGGGACTTTCCGCATCTGCTCAGCTTCAGTGGGCATGGCTGGGCTGTCTGACTTTGAGTAAGTTGCTCCGGGCACCATGGGCGCGCTGCATGGTTTGGCGTTAGTGAGGTTAAACTGTGCAAGTATAGAGTCAATGAAAGATTCTTGGGAAAGGGAAATGGTGGGCGCGATGTGATCGCGTTTGATTTTGATGCCCAGCATCCAGTGAATAGGACCCAAGTCGGTGAGGGGGTACCGCTCATTGAGCTTGCGCTTGTACTCTGCGATGAGATGCTTGGAGTTGCCTGTCATTGCACAGTTGTCAACGTGAATGAGGAGGATAAGCAAGTGCCCCTCAATGAAGCCGTAGAATAGCCCCAGGTCCGAGTCGCTGATCTTGAACCCGAGCTCGATGAGTAGCTCGGTGAGCACATCATACCAGATCTTGCCCGCCTGCCTAAGCCCGTAGATAGATTTGAGGAGGTGCTTGACACGCTCGAGCCCCGTCTCATATCCTGGAGGCTCCTGCATGTATATCTCCTCCTCCAGCTCTCCATTAAGGTATGCTGCATTGAAGTCGAATGTCTCAACGTCCCAGTCGTTGCGCGTGGTGAGAGTGAGAATAGCCCGAAGGCTGGACAGTTTCGCTACGGGGGAGTAAGTGTCGAAGAAGTCAACCCCGTGTACCTGTGTGAAGCCGTGCGCTACCAGGTGAGCCTTGTACTTCTCGATGGTGCCATCCGCCTTGTGCTTTATGCGGAGGACCCACTTTGAGCTGACGACGTTCTTCCCCTCCAGGCGCGCAACGGTTGCCCACGTACCTGCCCTCTCCAGGCTCTCCATCTCATTGTCCATCGCCTCCTTCCACCGCAGCCAGTCCGGATGCTTGCGGGCTTCCTTGGGTGACTTGGGATCATCCTCCGCATCCTGGACGGCTGCCGCTATGAAGTCATCGCATTGCGCGAGTAGCGTGAACGCGTATTCGGGGGATGCGACGTCCATGGGGTGCTCAGTGGCTAGTCCAGCTGACTCCCCTTGTCGGTCTGTGAATCCACCTGGAGGCGTGGTGTCGGTGATGCCATCGGTGCTCCCCTCGCCACTCGCTATCCTGCGCGCATTGTTGGATGGCTTTGAAACGCGTGCAGACCTTTGCAGTGGCTGAGGGGTCGGTGACGACTGTGGAGATGGTGGTGTGCCCTCTGTTAGCCCTTCAACCTCTAACTCTTCCTCTCCGCTGTCCGCTGGCTGCTGTGCGGCCTTCGCCAGTGCGGTTGCAGCCGCCTGGGATGGTGTCTGAGGTGGCGCGGTGAGTGTGGAGTGAGGGGAAGGCTGAGAGTACGCAGGAGGTGATATGATGACTTCCTCTGCTGCGAGCTTAATGTTTCGCTCGACGCTGATGCTACCCTTGTCAGGCCAGTAAATGCGGTGGGCATGCGTGCTGTCGCTGTCATAACCCACCCATCGCACAACTGTGGCGTGGGCATCGAGCTTGCTGCCTTGGGCGTTGTGCACCCACACGCGTTGTCCCCACTTGGGTACCCCAGCTATGTTAGGCTTCGCCCCATGAAGCTTTTCATACGGAGTGACATTACCGAGTGCGTGGGTGGACGTGTGGTTCTTGACCCAAACAGCGAAGTGTAGCGCCTCGGCCCATAGACCCTTGGGCAGGCCGGAGTGATGGAGAACAGCGCGGACGCGCTCAACGAGTCTGCAGTTAAGTGATTCCGCGACTCCGTTGTGCTGTGGGGTGTTGTGCGTTGTGAGGCATCGCTCAGTGCCATGCTCCTGCAAGAGCTGAGTGAATGCTGCACCGGTATACTCGCCTCCATGGTCAGAGCGCAGGCATTTGATGTCTGCGCCATGCTGCATCTTCGCCCACGCCGCAAACACCTTATAGGCCACGAGGGTCTGGTCCTTGGTGCGCAGGACCTGCATGCGAGTGAAACGCATGTGATCATCGGTGAAGGACACATAGTACTTCCATCCGCCGATGCTATCGGTAGGAGCGGGGCCCCAGAGGTCCGTGTGTACCTTGTCGCCAAAGGCGTCTGCCTGCAGTGTAGCATGCTCTTTGCGGATAGGCTTTCGCATGGCCTTCGCATATTCGCATGAGTCGCAGATGATGGGCGTACCACTGTCGATTAACTGAATGCCCTCTACTGCTCCTGACTGTATGAGCTTGCGAATGGCGTCGGGCGCGATGTGCCCAAGCCTGCGATGGAGGGTGAGCAGATCGATGTGCTCCTGCGTGGCCAAAGCCGCATGTGTGCTGTTGACCTTGTACAAACCGCTCACGTTCACCAGAATGACTCCGATGGGGTCGCCCTTCTTGTTCCGGATGGTGCAGGTGTCACCGGTGAATGTGGCTGAATTTCCGGCCTTGGCGATCATGTTGATGGATATGATTGTCATGCCCATGTCAGGCGCGTGCAACGCATCTCGGAGCAAGACTGTAGTGTGAGCACCTCCATTCGGGACCTGTACCTTTAGGTCTCCCATTCCCACTGCATAAAAGTGCCGCTTATCTGCAGCCATGATGGCGCGCGGTGGGATCAGGCGATAGGTAACGAAGAGGTCGCGATGTGGGGACATGTGCCGCGACGCTCCTGAGTCGTACAGCTGGGCTCTGTGCGCTGCGGACTGGCTGCCCGCAGATGATGCTGTGCTGCAGGTCTCGCCCTCACTGTCGGTGAGCTCGTGGATGACGGCCCAGGACGCTTCGCTGGGGTCCATCTCGTCGGTAGTCCAGCCCTCGTCGTCCTCCTCAGCCTCCACTGCTATCCAGCACTCCTCGCATACCTCATTTCCTGCCTCTGATTCCTCGCCGTCCTCCTGCCCAACAGTGGTGCACCATGCCTCGATGGTGGTGTCTTCAGCAGCTGCCGCCACTGATCCTCCCTTTCCACCGGAGCTGTCACGGCGCGGCTAGCCACCAGGCTACGTGAACCGCGGGGACATCAGGAGTCGAGGTTAGAGCCCAAGGAAGGAGCTTGGTGGAGCTCCAGAGGGCAAACGGATGATGAAGAGCCCAAGGATGAGGCTAGGCGTAGCCTTTGAGGGCAGACTCGGTGTTGAGGATTCGGTAAGTATAGATGATGGACGTTCCCTCTAGGATTCGGCACGCGCGGACCGGCTATGCGGTCACGGTCCGGCGCACGCGATACCGCATGGACTATGGCTTCTAGGATGCCCTAGGAGCAGGATGACAAAGACAGAGCCCTGGAGTAAGCAGGATGACTATGCATGACTAACGGTTAGTCAGAGGCGATGAGTAAGAGCTTTGGAAGCTCTTTAGTATCACTCAGCATCAGTCAGCGCTTTAGTCAGTGCGCTGGATTAGGACTTCTGCTTTGTGAGCAGTCTAGTCGCTTACTGATTGATCTCTTATTGTTCCTAATTACTGTACGCTTACTACTGTCGCATTACTGTACCATAGTTCGGACTACCGGCCCTTAAGGCCGAGGTATATAAGCGCATTAGGCGCTGGGCTGGAGATTCTCTAAGTCGAGTCTCCTGTCCTCCCTGTACGCCTCCTTGTCTAGGAGAATACAGCGTTTGTGACCTAGTCACCCCAGGGGGAGATTCGTGGCTTGTTTACCTTTCCTCGCAAGTGGGGCTTGCGAGCGTTCAACTTATCGCTTCAGCCTTTACTGAGGTCACAGTATCGACCGGTGACATTAGACTCGACTTCTTACCCATCCACGATTCCCCAAGAGACTGGGAAGACACGATGCTACCACCCATGGTATTACAATACATGCGACAGGAAGTCCTCAAACAGGAGGCCGAGGAACTGAAGAGAGAGCAACAACAGCAAACGGAAACCTTGCCAGAGAAAGAAGTGGCAGTAAAGATGCCAAAGATATTCGAGGGAAGCCCCTCTGAAGCTGAGAACTTCATCTATGAATGTGCAGCATATTTCATGGCTCACGACGACGAACCAGCACTGGCTTCTCCAGTCTCGAGAGCTGCCCTTACGCTTGCCTATATCAGAGGTGGAGCAGTAGACGAATGGGTCGATCAACAGTTAGATTGGTTGGAGAAACAAGATCGTGAAGACCCACTTGTGGGCGAAGCCTTCGTACAGGCCTTCTTCGAGCAATTTGTACCAAAAGGACGATGGCAGAGTGATGCCAGAATAGAAATGAAATGGCCCTTCATTGATGAGTACATTACTGATTTCGAGAAAGCTTATGATGCTGGCAAACGACCTCTGAAGGGAGTAGAGCGCGTGGAACGCTTCGTCCAAGGACTCACTTCGAATGTGAAGGCAAGGATGCCCGCAAGATTTCAAACCTATGAAGCAGCCAAGGATCGAGCCATCCGGATCGTTGGAGCAAACAAAATCCTTCAGCAACTGTGCAAAAGAAAAAGCACAATGTGGACTGACGTAAAAGGAACTCCCCAGGACGTGCTTATTCCATCACGAAAGAACGAAGCACGACCTCGAATCCTTACGAAGGAAGAACGAAAGCGCCAGAAGAAAGCCAGGCAATGGCAGGACCGAAGGGTCACATCGCTGGAGCAACCTCAAGAAGAGGAGGGATACCTGTTTGACGATGCTCATAGTATGTGCACGACGTCCTCAAAAGAGAGTAAATCTACGCTTGAGATACCACAGGAGCTCCAAAGAGAAGGGTCAAGTGCAAGTGTAGAAACAACCCCATCACTCGACGATCTATGTAACCAGTTGGAAGGTCTAGCAATCGAAGACCGCGATGCGGTACTTACCCGTTTGTGCAAAGCACACCAGGCACCATATGATACCATGATCCAATCCGCATGGAGAAAGAGAAGTGATAAGGAAGGCATCTACCTCTCGATCCGAAAGTCTATGCAGCTGCGTACCTTCATCCACCTCTCGCACAAAAGAGATGAAGCTATCACGCTCCTGGACTCAGGCGCAACGGAAAACTTCATCCATGAAAACTACGCGCAACAGTTGAAGCTCCCGACCAAGCGACTGAAGGAACCACGGCCAGTATACAATGTCGACGGCACACTAAACAAGAACGGGAGTATCAGTCACTACACAGACTTAGAGATGCAAACGGGACAACAAAGAACAAAGCTACGTTTCTTCCTCACCAACTTAGGTGATCAAAAAATGATACTAGGATATCCTTGGTTCGCCGCGACGCAACCAAACATCGATTGGGCTCGAGGATGGATTGATGCTGAGCAATTGCCCCTCATCCTTCGCACATTAAACAAAGAGAAGATGAAGATTGGCATATGCGATACTACCCCAATGGGAAGGCGAGCTGTACGCCGCCCATACGTGCCGTCAAATGGCTTGTTGTACATTGCAAAGATACAAATATCAGAAGAGAACCTAGTCACGAATAAGAAACAGACACTCACGTCAAAGCTGGCGGAACAAGCAAGACCGGACACACGACCCACTGGTAGGGCCTGCAGAGCAGTGCCAACATGGGAAAAAGCCAGGCGGGGCCCGGGTAAGGCCTCTTGGGGTTCCGGTCAAAAACCATCCGACTGTCACCTCGGAGGTGGATGGGTGTCGGGAAAGCGAGACCAGGCAGCATTCCTGTGAGCCGGAACGCACCCGGAAGCCGATGTTGCACAGACAGGACACCCATGGGGAGTTTCCTGCTCCTTGGTTAGTCTTCCGCCAGTGTGACGCTGGTTGGGGATTTGTACCCCCGTAAAAGGCGAGATGTGGTGGGCCCTTAGCGGAGACGCGACAGGGTAGCCGGAAACCTAGCCGCGAGGCAGGCGAGCGGCGGTCCGTGCGTAGGACTGGAAGACCCGGTAGAATCCCGGTGACCAGAGGCTGCGTGTGGGGCCCGAGAGGACAGACGCCCACATCGGTTGGCAGTAACGGCTGCTGGCTTAAGGTGTAAACAAGTGGGACGGATATGGCTCCGGTGTTTGATGTGTCACCCGGAGGCGAGGTCCCCCTGCTTGGCAAAAAGGAAGTAAGGAGATACCAGATAAGTACAAGCGTCACTCCCATGTCTTCAGCGAAGAAGCTGCACAGCGTTTCCCAGACGCCAGAATTTGGGACCATGCAATTGAGTTGAAGCCTAACGCCCCGGCAACGATCCCCGGGAAAGTATACCAGCTGACTCAGGACGAACAGAAAGCACTCCTTGATTTTGTAAAAGAGCAACAAGCAAAGGGATATATCCGCCCGTCAAAGAGCCCTTATGCGGCACCCTTCTTCTTCATCAAAAAGAAGGATGGTAAGCTGCGACCAGTACAAGACTACCGACGCCTCAACGAGTGGACCATCAAAAACCGATACCCGCTGCCCCTCATCCCTGAACTCATAGCGAAGGTACAAGGTGCAAAACTCTTCACGAAGTTCGACGTACGCGCGGGATACAACAACGTCCGCATCAAGAAAGGAGACGAATGGAAAGCTGCGTTCATCACTAATCAAGGGCTGTTCGAACCCACCGTGATGTTCTTTGGACTGACAAATTCGCCAGCGACGTTCCAGACCATGATGAACGCTATATTCGCCCAGGAAGTGGCAGAAGGATGGCTAGTCGTCTACATGGATGACATGCTGATTGCCACCAGAGACGACTCGAAATTCCACGAAGAATGCGTCCACCGAGTACTAGAAAAGCTGCAGCAACACGACTTATACCTCAAGCCAGAGAAATGCGCCTTTGAACAACGTAAAATCGAATTTCTAGGGGTCGTATTGGAGAATGGCACAGTACAAATGGACCCAGCTAAGCTAAAGGGCGTCGCGGATTGGCAACCGCCACAGAACGTCACTGACGTGCGTGCCTTCTTAGGCTTCACCGGATTCTATCGATACTTCGTCCAAAATTACTCTAACATCGCGCGCCCCCTCATACAACTAACAAAGAAGAATGCAACCTTCAGATGGACAGAAGAATGCCAAAAAGCCTTCGAACGCCTCAAAACACTTATGTGCAGCCGCCCCATCCTACGACAACCAGACTACACCAAGGCCTTCTTCCTTGCAACAGACGCCTCGGCGTACGGCGTGGGAGCCGTACTCTCGCAGGAGGGAGAAATTAACCCCCGCACTCACAAGCCAATGCTCTGCCCAATCGCGTACTACTCAGCCACCTTCACTCTGACCCAGTGCAACTACGACATCTATGAGAGAGAATTCCTGGGAGTCTATATGCCACTCATGAAGTATAGAGCGCACCTTGCAGCCACGGACATTCCTGTCACTATACTCACAGACCACGCTAACCTCCTGCACTGGAAGACGCCAAGGAAGGTCAACAGGCGTGTCGCACGATGGTTCTCAGACCTCCAAGACTTCAACCTTATCTTCAAGCATATTCCAGGCAAAATCCATACTGCCCCGGACATGCTGTCACGACCACCAGGTGTAGACAAAGGGGAGCACGATAACGAAGCAGTAACACTCATTCCCCCTGAGCTATTTGTCAAAACAACCATCGCTACGCCACGCGCCATCGTCAATCAAGTATGGAAAGCACAAGAAAAGAATCACAGCGAAATGGAAGAGTGGTGTGACACAAGAGGAACAAGAAAGATACCAGAGGGATACGTGAAAAACAATAAGTGGGCAGTGCCCACGGACATACAGCTGAGACGCAATATTCTAGCTCAATATCACGACTCACCAATAGCAGGGCATCCAGGAAGGGACAACACAATCGCCCTAGTCTCTCAACACTACTGGTGGCCAGGCATGAACACCTGGATCGAGCGCGACGTCAGAGGATGCGCCACATGCCAGCAAAACAAGATACGCACCTCGAAGGCAAAAGTACCACTCTATCGCATCCCAGGGGATGCCAGCGAACGCCCCTTCAATACTATAGCCATGGACTTGATCACACAGCTACCCATGTCCAACGGAAAGGACGCGATACTGACGATAGTAGACCAAGGATGTTCACGAGCAGCACTATTCATCCCGTGCAATACAACGATTACTGGTGAAGGCATAGCTAAGTTATACCTTCAACATGTCTTCCCTTGGTTCGGAGTGCCCTCAAGAATGATCTCGGACAGAGACCCGCGCTTCACATCACACTTCGCTATCGCACTCACCACCAAGTTGAAGATCAATTGAAACATTAGCACAGCCTTCCATCCACAAACAGATGGACTCTCGGAACGCAAGAATCAATGGGTGGAACAATACTTGCGCCTCTATACAACGGCGCGGCAAGATGACTGGGATGAGTGGCTCCCCATCGCGTCCTTTCATCAGCAAAATGTGAATGTCTGTCCAGCACTGGACAGCGCTGGACAGACGCTCCCAGCGCGCCACAGCGCCACAGCGCCCACAGCAAGGTCCCTGTCTGGACAGGCCTCTCCAGCTCTGCCCAGCCGGCCTCCCATCTGTCCAGCTCTGTCCAGC
>QLOT01006105.1:0-19318 GCA_003313875.1 Russula aff. compacta | reverse complement strand
CTTGGAGGAATAAGTTTTTCCTAGCGCGGACACGCATCCCTGAACAGCTTGAATCAGAAGTTCACCCATTCTGTGGAGTTAAGTTAGGATCCCGGAAGACCGGAAACCTTCTGTGTCCCGGGGAATAACAAATCTCCCAACGGTGAAGTACGGGTTGAGCAGTGCCTTAAGGTGTGCTTGATGAGTAGATTTCGGATTTGACAACCGTCGGGCCACAGTCGTAACTTACACCCCCGTTGCAGGAGGAAAAAGTCCACCAGAAAAACAGGAGAGGCGCTCGGTGGCACTGGCCAGCACTGAGCTGAGTTGCTGCTGTATTGATTAAAATTAGTGAGGGCCAGATTCCCACGACGTTGAAGTCGTTAAAGTTGTTACACGAGGGTAGGCGACACTGGTGAATATATAACACACCGTATGAACGCAACGATCAAGCGTTGAGCTTCTTGCATGGCAACCCAAACGGAATGAATTTGGACTTTCTTCATTTTATCTTTTTTGTTTTGCCGCTGGTAGGTTACAATCAACCGCACTACACCCATCTGTGGCCCAGAGCGGTTCCTACCGAGGCGTCTACGTTCCTGGGGACTAACGAGTGTTCCCCGTATCGCATACACGGCCTCCGAGTGACCCGCGATGCCTGCGCTATGAAAGCAAGAATGACAAGTCATTGGATTTCATATTGGGCGTCAGTGGAATAGGAACAGGTTCGAAGGCGGGTTTACACAGGGGATACGTGACCGTATGCCGTTTGAAACGATAACTCAGCATTATGTCTTGAAACTTCATCTCCGGGGAATTAAGCATCGGCACACCGCAACATGGCGTTACTAATGGCGAGTAGCATTGGTGATATAAGGATCGGTCTCAAAGGGGATCGAATGAGGTGGACCAAATAAGGTGACAGCCCTAGGATTGATCCTTGCGGATATCTCTGGGAAAAAAGGCCCCCTGGCTGAGTACCCACTTTTTTGGGCGTTGGTCCGAAAGATTTGATGATCCGCCCAACTGTATGCACGCTAGTCAAGGTGACGACATGCAGCAGAGCCATGTGAGACGGTGTATGGGCAGGCACCGGCCAGTGGACCTAATTCCTGGGATACAGATAACTTAGTCGTACAGTAGTAGCGGGGAAAAAAGGGGGACGCCGATCACCCCGTTCAATACTCAAAGTAGGCGCCATTGCATGGCAACCCTGTCTCTGTGGGCTGTGGGGGGGCCGGGTATCCACCAGTGTGTGAATGAATGCAGAAAGGTTTGTCCTTACGATACTTGGATGCTCGTGAAGCTCGAAATGCCATCATGCAGAAGATTCGATATGACCGTAACTTGCACTGCCTGTGAACTTTAAAGGTGTTTAATCTCTCACCCCATAAACAACCTCGGAGTCTCGGGGAGACTGGAGGGGATAATTATCCATGAGACAAAATGGTGGAACGGCTGACACCGACTTGTGGGTTCGACCATTCCTAAGTGGGAGTCGGCGCCCAGTGGGAGTGCGCCTAGCGGGCTTATCCCCGTCTACTCACCAGTTTGGTTAGGATCTGTCCGAAGCGGTTCAGTTTCATCCCATGGTAAAGCCTGTAGGTTAGCGCCTCGTATTAATTTGGCAGGAGGAAACCTGTCCAAACGCAGAAGCTGTCAAGGCCCATCACTCCGCCGCAGGCACATGTCAAGAATGCGCAGCAACTGGCTAAGACAAATCGATAATTGTTAAGATACAGATCTAATCTTGCTTGCGAGAGTACAATTACAACGGAAAATCCCGTGGCACGTGCAGATGAATGAATATACCGCTCAGAAGTCCATGTAGTCACGCCCAGAGGTCCATGCTGGCCCCGCGTTCGACGTGCCGTACGCGTCTTCTGTCGTGACGCCTTCGACATCTTTGAACGAGAACTCACGCTTAAATTTGGCCTCGAGCGACGACAGCGTCCCGATCAGCTTTGTGCATGCTTGCTCGAGGGCAGCAGTTGGTGTGATTGTCCCATCCGTTTGAACTTTGACCAAAAAATATGGGTGTAGCGGATGAGGGACCTTGTAGCCGGCGAAGAGAACCTGCGGCATGGAGAGAAGCTGGCTGAAGAAATGGCAATGCGTGTGAGAGAAGAGCAGCGAAAGCAGAGTCGAACATGAACATACGCACCCCCGGATCATATTTGCAAGCGTGTGGTCTTGCTTGACGACTTTTATGGTCGCCGCATTCGGGATTTTTGTATCTTCGGTGACCTCGACCCTGATACAACTCCCAGGTCAGTATCCTAAAATGGCATGAATAGAGCTACTCACGGCTTCTCTCCTTCGTCAAGGACAAATAGCTCATATCTATTCGGTGCGTTCGGTGCATTCATGGAGTGGCTGCTTTAATGTACGAAAGTCAGGAAAAGGAGTTTAGGAGGTGGTTAGGGAGGTGAGTAATCATAAGCAGAACTGAAGTTTAATACGTTGTCACCAGTGTGCAATGCACTCAGCGGATTGACAGATTTGGTATAGGGTATAATCATACTCGAATTGAAAGGGGACAGGAATACTCACCTGTCTCTGGTAACAGATGCGCCTGCTCAGAGTCTATGGCGCTTGCGACAAGCTAAAGATAAGAGGTGTCCATTAGTCAACCAGGTAAAGAAACAGACAGAGGGTTCAGGACACGATGTGAAATCATGAAGTATCATCGACAATAAATATAAGGCCTAGAGGCCACATCATAGCAGGAAAGGAGGGTGGTGGTACTCACTCGTCGCTATACTAGTCTAGTATATTTTCACCAGCCCGAACCTGACTGAGCGGGAGGACCTGCCTCTGCCTCAGTAGTTTGAACTCCGCTTAAACTCCGAAGCCGCACTTGTGCCTTCCGACAAATCATCTGGTGGGGCCCAACCGACTGACATCGTCAAAACTCAAGGTGAGTTGCACGCCGTTCATTGCGCCCCGTTTTACCAGAATGCTTGCAATGCACTGTATGAGTCCCACAATCCGCGTTGTTCTTGGTGCGGTTGTGGTCTGAGGTGGTTCGCGTGGTGGATGGGCGTTCTAATGTTCGGGTGATGCTGATGTACTGACTTGAAGATGCGTAGAAAATGCCGACTCGTTTCTCGAAGACTCGCAAGCATCGTGGGCATGTATCAGCGGGTCATGGGCGTGTAGGGAAGCATCGGAAACATCCCGGAGGTCGTGGTCTTGCTGGTGGTCAGCACCACCACCGGTATGTCTCGTCCATCTCCATTATGCGCCGGGAACTGACCCGTGTATCCAGAACTAATTTTGATAAGTACCATCCGGGTTACTTCGGTAAGGTCGGTATGCGACGCTTCCACTTGACGCGCAATGCGCAGTGGAACCCGACCATCAATGTGGACAAGTTATGGGCACTAGTTCCGGAGGAGCACAAGAAGGGCCTCAAAGCAGGTTCACAAATTGCTCCAGTGGTGAATGTGTTAGACCATGGTTATAGCAAAGTTTTGGGCAATGGCCAGTAAGTTCTTACACCTGGGAACTCAACGCCTGTGAGACTAAAGTGTTCACTAGGCTTCCTGAATTGCCAATCATTGTCAAGGCACGGTATGTGTCTGAGAAAGCAGAGTAGGTGAATCTGGAGTCCTTGCCTGAGATTTGCTGATGGGTCGTTGCAGGGCCAAAATCAAGGCCGCAGGCGGTGTGGTGAAGTTGGTCGCCTAAGGTCTCGGCTGTGTTCTGTTCTACTAGTTTCTACTCATCCACGCTACACTACCATGCATGCATGACATGAAGTACAGTGTATATGCTTTTATGGTGTGATGAGAGGGTATGTGTATGTGGGAATATGCTGTGTGCTGTGAGATAATAGTATAGTCAACTCTCTCACAACGCATACCACTTTTTGAACAGCGCAGGGTTATGAAGAACAAGGGCGCCCTCCATAATTTTTTGAGACTATTTTCCACACTTTCATGAGAGCTATAAAACTGATGTCAGGCATGTCAATGTCTACGAAGGGGGTATGCGTTAGGGGTATGAGAGGAGAGGTAACGGCAGAATTGGTCAGCTGACCGAAGCTTCCTCGGGTCTCGGGTGAATTGGGATCATCCCATCACGCATCACCCGCATACAGTCACAGTCGTCGGTGGTCAGCTGGTCCGTCTTTTTCTCTCCTCTCGTCCCTCTCTCCCCCAACATCCCCCTCCATGCCTTCCTTCTCGACTTGGTGTAAGTCCCATCTCCCCTACCTCGTCAATCATAGGGAACAATCATCTTGCCGCAGACTCTCAACAGTACGCTGCATGGAACCGCACTAGGAGACTCCGTGCATCCCCTTACCTGGCTAGGACCGAAACCAACACCTCACGGAGAGCGACGGCTCTCGCCGCTGGTCAAGCAAATGCGCCATCAACCATCAATGATGCCGAAGTAAACTTGCCTCCGAGAGAGAGGAGACAAGAGACCCTTTTCGGTCCGAATATCGGTATCGTTAGCGACGGGCCGGCTTGGGCCCAGTCGCAGGATGCAAAGATGAGCACATCCTCAGATGGCCTCACGCCAGAGATTATCAGGCGGTGGGTGGAGATGAGCAAAGAGGTCTTCATGCCATTCTGTCCCCTCAACTATCTGTGCTGATTCCTTCCTGAAGACTGTCCAGCCTACTACCACTCTACAGGCCTTGGTCAATTTGAAACGTCCCACCCTCAAGCTCTCTCCGCTCGAGATACACACGTCCGAGGATCCAGCTCATGCCGAGTCGCGTAATAATCACGCTCTCGAATTCGAGTATGACTGCGATTCTCCCAAGTGCTGCATCACTGTCCAGGTTATTATTCCCTCTGACGAGTCAATTCCTCACGGAAGCCCAGGCCCTTTCGGCCACCGTATCACCGTTTATGATTCCGTTTTCGAAGGTGGCTTTGGTCGCTTGCTCAAACTCGAAGATGGTGCCACTATTGATCTTGGCCGCCTTGAGCACATCGCAGCACACGGTACTAAGGCAGTTGATGTGGGTGTGGATCAGTCACCCAAAGTCGATAAAGAATTGACCACAACCGAAATACACGAGCTGCCCGAGGTTTCCTCCCTACCCAATGCTCCTGTTCCAACGCCCGACCATCAAGATAACGCACGCAAACGCCGCTTCACGGCGCTAAGCTTCCGCCGGCTCTCACAGAACCCCTTCGTTTCAGGACCTGCACTCGCAGTTGTGGATAATGATATTGCGACTTCCACCGGAGGTGGAGAGAGAGAGAAGGACGTCCTGAATGACGACGGTGTTCGCATAGTCATTCAACTTGTCGCTCTTGATGACTTCGAGAAAGAGCTACCATCGGTAAACCGGCAATCAACATATCTGCACGTCGTCCGTCTTGGTTCACCGGTTACTGGTGGGGAGGACAGTAGACAGTGGGTGGTGAAGGTTGTGAAACGTGAGGCTACGGTGAGTATAGCTCATTTCATTGGTGCACGCATCCCATTTACGTTGTCGGTCGATCGGCCGCTGGATTAGATTGGCCCGCATACATTCCATCTGCATGAAATTTATGGTCTCTCATCAGTCTCTACTCAGCCCGCTCTACCTGCTGCCAATCCGACTGCACACACCTACCCACCTACAGCCCACCCAGAGGACGAGCCATCGTCTGAGTGTCTCGTGTGTCTCAGCTCGCCACGCGAGGTCGTCCTTCTTCCATGTCGCCACCTTGTTGCCTGTAAAGAATGTGCCATAAATATGGTTGAATTCGGCGCCGGTGGCGCGATCACGCATCCGGAGGAGCCTGCCATGACCACCGAAACACAGCCGTCCGAGGCCGCCGAAGCACCCGCTGTCGATGACTCTGTTCGTCCAGCAGGTGAAGATGCTACTGCTTCAGCTGCTGTGCCGGAGGGCGAGAGCGCGGGGGCCAACATCAGCATTTCAGCTGTTGAACAATCCCAGAACACCCCGCAATCTGTCAGGGCCGGAGACTTAGAGACATCATCAGCCCCAGCGCCCTCATTAGCAGGCCCTACCAATGCAGTACCACCAACTCCGACCAATCCCCCAACCGCACCTCAGAACCCACGCCGCAAGCGGCGCGCCAAGGGCTGGTCCTGTCCCGTCTGCCGTCAACGTAAGCGTCTACGAATCCCCCCGTCTCACACACTTTTCATCATCTTTTATTTTGTTCCGCTGCTGACGGACACCCCCTTCCGGGTTTTTCCTCTAGCCTATACGTCCCTGCTACGGATCACGACTACGCCGCCCACAACGGGCGGTGGCAAGGAAGCCAAGCGAGTCTCGACGTCGACCATCGATCACCCGCTGGCTCCTGCGGCTCCCACTACTGCTACTGGGCTGACGGGGCCCACCTCCGCGCTAGAGTCGACGCCGGAGGAGCCAGCGGCGCCTGCGCCCTCGCGTTCGTTGCGACCGGTGTTCTTCCGTGCACTGACGCGTCGCGCCCCCGACCCTGTGTCACCTGTCTGATCCGCGACCCTGCCCCATCGTGACCCACTTCCCTGCTCCTTCCTTACAAACTCCGTATTGTGGTCACATTATTCCCTAAAGATTGCTGTGTGTATGCACGTGTCTGCGTGCTTGTAAGAACAACGATGGACGTTATGTGTACTTGGTCACACCTTTCCAACTTGTTCCTGCTCTCTTACTGTTTCCTTTTCTTGATAATCGAGGCCCTCCTCTGTCTTTGTTTGCGTGGAATCTGCTATGTTTTCCCAGTGGTTATGTTTATGTCTCACTGTTTCCTCCCCCCTCCCGCTTTCACACGCACTCGTATGCCAATATGGCAGGCATAGATGTAATCATGATCCTGCAGGACTGGAAAAAGGTTTCTATGCCAAAGGATGAGTGCAAGAGTATCTATCTAGTACACGATGTGATGGGTATCAAGTACAACGCTGTGGAGTACATACTGTGTCTACAATCTTTCAAATACAAAGATATAATACAAATCGAAAGTGCTCTTGCGTTCCATGTATATATAGTAATGATGACGGCTCGTGAGTCTGTAGACCGAAGATAATAATAAAATAGAATGAACGTAGTGAATTCGTCCCCCTTCTCTCAGACACTCACCAATCGCGAGTCCGCATCCTCGCTTCCAAATCCAGTCGACTGCATACCCGGCGTCTGGGGCTCGAGCGCATCCAGCGTCCACTCTGCGCGCAATCGCGCGCAAACGGCGCGGAACGCGCTCACAGAGCCCTTCTCTTGGACGAGCGTCATCGTGCACCCGCCACTGCCACTGCCACCGTTGCTGTTGCTACTACCACGACCAGTGCCGCCACCGCTGCCACCGACAGTAAAGTCGACGCGGAAACGCACGGCCTTCTGTACGATGTGTCCTGTGGTGGGATCGTACGCGTCCTCAATGCGTGCACGGAGCACGCCGTCGGGCTGTGGCTCAGGGAGGAGCACGGGCGCGAGGAGGCGGCGTGCCTCGGCGCGCGTGTGCACGATGGTGTCGCGCGAGTGCAGGGCGATCGCGTGCGTGCGCCAGTGGAAGAGGCTCGAGAACCAGCCTTTGAACTCACCGACGGCGGGCGAGATGAGGAGGGATGATTTGGGCGAGCCGAGCATTGGCGAGATGGTGCGCGGTGAATCAGGGAGATCTAGCACGGGTGGCGCTGGCGGTGCTGCTCATTTCAAAAAAAAATTGGGGAAGGGGGGGGGGGCGGGTAGATGATATGGAGATGAAAGATGGTGGAGTAGATGCAGGGGCGACTTACCCTTGTTGCTTTTGCGATCCTTCTTGGTACGGACCATCGACACGGCCTCTGGGGGACCAGCGATGTTCCCGATCTCCTTGCGCAGCACGCCATTGCCATTTGCCTTGCCAAAACCGAGGCCGCTCAGTGGTTGTTGACCCTCTGCCATATAGCTAGCACTGGGTCGCCTGCGCCCGCTTGAAACTTGTTCTACGTTCGCATTTTCCTTATCTCCCCCTGACACCACTTGAGCATGTGAAGGCTCTTTATCAGGTTCTGCTCCAGCGGGGGCGGGATACTGCCCGAGCATTGGCAGAGCGCGGTACCGTGCCTGAGCCTGAGCCTGAGCCACGTCCACACGCGCCTGGATCTGAGCGCGCGCAAAGGCTGCATTGAGCATGTTCATGCGGCCCGCAATATCGTCGATTGTGCGCTGGAATGTAGCGTTTGAGATGCGCGGCGCACTGACAGGTGGAGGTGTGCCAGAGAGTGGCGATGGGGCAATCGGGCCCAGGGGAACCATAAAGCCCGACGTATGCTCCAGCGAGTGAGCCTGAGCAGGCGCAACGAATGGATTACCTTGTTCGGCGTTTGCAGGTGCAGGAGGCGATCGTGACCCTCCATAAAAGGCGTGTGCATGGGACGGCAAAGACGGGTTGTCTGGGTGCGTCATACTCTGTGCCGCAAACATCATGTGTGAATGTGTGTGAGCAGGTTGGGGTGACGAGATAGGACGAGGGCGATGGCCACGTGGGCCGGCAGGAGAGCTGGGGCGTGTTCGGCGCACCTGCGCCCACATCGGCTGATACCCGGGCGGCGCCGTGGCCAGGCGATCATCGGACATATGTGGTGGCAAGAATGCAAATGCAGATGTTCGCATAGGCGTACTATCCGCACTGAGCGGCCGGGGCTTCTTAGATAACGGCGCCATATATAGCCGAGTGACGAACTTCTCGCCACGCGCGTTCAACAGCGAAGGCTCATCAATGTCCATGAAAATGCCGTGTTCCTCGAGCATCCTGGAGCGGTGCTGCAGGAGAAGGAAATAGAAGGCTTTGGTCAGTGTGCCAGATCCCGCAGGGCTAAGCAACTCGGCTGTAATTGTGGCGGGGTCGGCATAGCGACCCCAAATGACACAAAGGTACTCAAACACGTCTGGATCAATGTGTGCGGTGGATGGCATAGGCCGTGCTAGTTCGGCGACAGTGGGCGCAGGGACATACAAAATACCTGGGGTGTCTTGTGTGAACCAAGGATGAACGAGAACGTCAGGAATCTAAAAGGATCGGTCCGTAAGCTGACACATACTAAGGGAAGAAACCGAGCCACTGACGGATATGCGCTGTGAGGCGTTCACAGTGAGCATACGCGAAATGAGATCCTGAGCTCGTGGGTCAACCCAAGTCGGCATATCATACTTGCCGGCTTTGACTTTGGAAAGGAGAGTACGGACATTCTTATCATCAAAAGGGAGCCGGCCAGTCAGGAGGGCGAAGAGAATGACGCCACAGGACCAAATATCAGTGGCAGTTCCGCTGTATTTGTGACCATGGACAATCTCAGGGCTGGCGTAGTGGGGGCTACCGCAGCTAGTCTCCAGCTCAAGGGAGGGCGGTGCAAAGGCAGCCATGCCCCAATCGGCGATCTTAATTAGGGGAGGGTTGAGTGAGTGAATTAGGATGTTCTCTGGCTTGAGGTCGCGATGAATGATGGAAAAGGCATGGGCATAGTTGAGGCCATAGATGATTTGCTTGAAATAGGCCAGCGCATCAAGAGGGGGCAGTTTACCACGATTTACGAGAAAATCGAATAGTTCGCCGCCTTCAATGTACTCTAGTATAAGGTAAAGCTCTTTGTCGCCTTCATAAACGTCGTAAATGCGCATGATATTCGGATGATTCATGAGCTTCATCATGATAATTTCACGGTCGATACCAAGGCGCAGTTTCTCGACCTTTGCTTGCCTAGTATTAAGAGAGGTGCGAGAGCCAAAGACAAAATCTAGGGGGAGAATCTTTATGGCGGCGAGCTGACCAGTGCGACGGTGTCGAGCAATTTTGACATGCCCGCTGGCACCCTTGCCAACGCATTCGCCAATAATCCAGGGGCCGACATACTTTGCGTCTTCTGGATAGTCGAAGGCGCCGTGGCCAGCGGCAGCCTTTTCCTTTTGCCAACGAGTGCCATGGTGAGCAGTGTACTGTACAGGAGGCGCGCGGGGCGGGGTATCTGAAAGACGGGACATAATAGGATGTGTGGTAGTGTAATGGTATATTAGGTGTTGATATAGGGACCGTTGTCGTATGTCGTGGCTGCTGTCGCCGTCGTCGTCGCGCCGTCGAAATGTCGTAGTCGTGTCGTTCGAATCACCAATCGGATCGACGTCGCGCGATAATCGAACAGCGTCCACGTGATCGCATCGCCATTGGCTGAACTGAAACCCCGAGGGGATTCAGCCGAGGCAGCCGAGGCGCAATAGCAGTGCGCAAACTTGGGCCAAGCGGGCGACTGGGCAGTCCTCCACATCTTGTCAAGAACCATGAAGATACCCTCTCCCATCTGCTTGCTTTCACTTTCGTTATTCCCCCTCCTTGCTAGTGCTTATACCTGGCAATTCACCTCTCAACCCCGTCAATGTCAAAATGTTTCGCTTTCCGTCATGGGTTCCGGCCAACCACCCTACAGTCTTCTTATCATCCCCTCCGGTCCCACCCCGTTCTCAAATAACACAGAAGTTCGCACAATTCGGAACATACCTTTCCCTGGGAATAGCAATACCTTGACATTTGAGCTTAACTACCCAGAGAATTCGTCGTTTGTAGCAATGGTCAGCACTGTTTCTCATCGTAGCCCGCCACATTTTCTTAATTGTTTGTTTGATCATATCGCGTTGCACTGCTTGTAGGTCAGCGACAAGAGCGGAATTGGTTCTGGTGGTACCAGCACTCCGGTTACTGTTCTGCAATCATCCAACTCGAGTTGCTACGATGCCTCTCACACTGTCCAAATCCCCTGGGTGTTCAACGTCGATCCCTCGGGTGGACTCACTCAGTGTCAATCAGCTCGCTTGTGGTGGGAATCGACTTTCGTTAATGGGTGCGTCCCTCTGCTTGTCTGGCTGTCGTTTCCAGTTCGGCTAGTCCTAACCGCTTCTTTCGTACGGCATCCATTGCCATGCAGCACGGTCAATTTTTACGGCGTCATCCCAGGTGGCACTTCCTTCGCCATCCCTCAGGGTTCAATTACTACTAACAATGTCACCGGCACTGGCTTCGATTGGCTTGTCGACATCACTGGTGGAACCAATCTCCTTCTCGTTGGAAGTGACGATCGAGGAAGAGGATCCGGCGGTAGTGCGCCGTTTACTATTGCATACGCACAGAACAGCTCCTGTCTGAACAGCAATTCCCCTTCTTCCACTGGTGGTAGCCCTGCAGGAGGAAGCTATCCTACCAGCACCAGCGACTCGTCAACAAGTAACAGTGGGAACCATTCGTTAGTCTATTTGCACAGCTGGAGACGTTCACCTCAGCTGAAATTCCGAATTGTTTCATTAGCAACATCAATAATACGGGGGCTATTGTCGGTGCGTATTTTCGACCTCATTGTTGTGGCTCCCGTCATTTATTTCTCTTTTCGCAGGTGGAATCGTGGGTGCTGCTATTTTCATCTTTGCTGCTGCTATGGTGGGATTCTTTGTCCTCCGGAGACGGCCGTACTCCAGTATTTCAAAACAACGCCCTGTCAATGTTCTTCAGGATGACGAAGACGGCAACGACTCGAACCCCGATCTTCCTCACTACTACACGCCGGAACCCTTCCTTGTTCCCGATCCGACCATCATGGGAACTTCTGAGGCTGCCTCCACCCAAGGCCGTCCGCTCTCAATGACTACGGCAGACATACGCCCGCAAACACCCACGACTACTACGACGACGACCACACGCAAAAGCGCAGCACCCCTCCAACTACGTCCCGTCAATATCATTCAACACGATGACGCCGGTCCTAGTGATTATTCGGCAGGCCACGGCGAGCCCGAGACAATTGAACTCCCTCCTGCCTACACGAACATCCGCCCACTTCAACGTTCCCCCCTTGCTGCTTCCTCAACGTCCCGTGGCGAGGGTGACTCGTGACGCGCTCCTCGCTCCATCGTACTCTCGTACTGCTTCCGACCACGGACTTGCCCTGCTACATTATCTGAATAAACGTTCCGATTTTCCTATTTAAACATCATCAATGTTTTTTTGTGCTTGACAATGGACTTTTGCCTTTATTTATTGACCTACCACCTGTAAAGTATATTTTCGACACTCTCTTTAACCCACCTCTTTCCTAAAATTTCACATTCGTCAACTCATTACTGGACCCTTCCCTGGATCCTCTTCGCGCCCCGTACTTCAAATCAAATGCTGTAATGTATATGTAGTTTACATGTACGTGCCCATCCGGTTGTCGACTGGTCCTCCCCGGTCCTCCTCCCACCCCTACAACATGGCAGAGTGGGCAAGAAAAAAATTCCATAATGCAATACCGGGACTTGGCTTGCTTCTATACAATTTGGGCCTGACTCTAGGAGAGAAGGCGGCAGTCGTCTTGTTACCATCTGTCCGCGTAAAAAGTAAGGCCGGTCTTCTCCGAAACCGAGACGTGCTCAGTAAACAGTGTTCAGATCAGGTGCGTTCAGAAGCTTGATAATCTACGCAATGGGAAAACGTCATTCGTGAGTTCCAACGTAGAAGCGCATTTGAGACTGAGTGCCCCCGGGAGAGAGTAGGGGGAGGGGGGGGGGAACAAACAAAAGTGGAAATGGGGATCGAAGGCCGAAAAATAAAGAATTTTTGATAGTAAAAAAAAAAAAGGGGGGGGGGCGGGCGGGGGTAACGCACCTCAGGATCACGTTTTCTGAGAAAAGGATAATGATATTGGTGCTGCTCCCAGTCGTCCACCTCTGGTTCTGTTATGATGGGCGGCTCTGGTTCCGCGCCGAGCCCTTCTACCTCGAGATGGCGCAGGTACCGCAGCGCAGCGTCCGTGCGCATATTCCCTCCGCCGCCAGCGCTGTCTTCGTCGTAGCCTAGCCGCTCGCGGAGCAGTTCGGCGACCTGCCGCGCTTGCGGGAGCGCGCGGCGGTCGACGAGCCCGCGCAGGACGCCGGTGTACGAGGAGAGCAGTAGGCTTGGCTGCTGCTGTGGTTGCGTCTTGTTGACGACCTCCTCTTTCCCCTTCTCGAGCAACCCCCATATGACGTCGAGCATGCGCAACGCGATCACGGGCTCGCCGCGTCGCGCCTGCAACGCCGCGGCCGTGCTGAGGAGCTGGGCGGTTGGCGCAACGCCGCGGTCTTGCATGTCGTCGAGGACGCGGAGGCTGTACTTGGCGCCGCGGAGCAGCGTGAACGCGATGAAGAACGGTCGAAAATGCGCGGCGTCGTATTGGTCTGCGGGTGAGGGCGCAGGTACGGGGACGGGGACGGGGACGGGCGCGGTGCTACTACTGCTACCGTGGGGAGGAGGGGGGGGAGGAAGGCGTTTCTCGGCGGCGGGGTTTTTCTGGAAATTCTGCGCGCTGTGCTGGAGGAGCCGGTCGTAGAGGGCAAAGAACTCCTCCTCGGTCTCGCACAGGTGGACGAGAGCAGACCAAACGAGGGCGGTGTGGTGGCTTGTTGGCCATAATCTTGAGGGGAGATTGAAGGATCTTTCTGTGATACGGGGGGGGAGGGGCCTCTGAATCTGCATGTACGGAGGGTAGTGGTTGCGCTTCCATAGCCGTCGCGTGACATCTTCAGAAGAGGGGACACCGACTACGTGGAAGAACTTTTCAAAGACCCAGAGAACGTGCTTGAATTGACCACGCCGGTGGTGATGCACTAGCTCAGCAAGAAGGACAGTCGAAGCCGCAGTGTGTGAGAGCCCGAAAGCGTCGGCGCGAAGACTGATTACTGCTTTGCCGCCACGGAGGTCGGTCTTGTAGATGTCAAAATAGGGTACAATGTCTCTTGCATAGGTCGCTTGCCCCAAGTGCGAACTGCGTTTGAGAATGGCCAGAGCGAGAATTCGATTTTTGTAGCTGTTTTGCTTGGGAGAGATTGGAAGAATCGGCTCAGCACTGGAAACTTCCCTAACGACCAATCGATTCTTTGCGACACCGAGAGTCTTGCAACAGAGGAGAGCCCGGAGCTCTGCCGCAGAGTCATTTAGGCCGTCAGCTTCAAGCTTTCCCAAGAGGTATTCATAGGTGTATCGCGTAAGACGGACACCATGCTGATGTGCTCTCTTGGCCACTTGGAGAGCAACTTTCGGTCTACGGGCGGTGCAATGGGTTCTCACAGCGATGCTCCATAAACGCTTTGAGGTATCTCTGTATCGAGTCCGGAGACCGAGGCTTCGCTTGTAGTTATTGTCTGCAGCTATCATCTCGTCCAAAATTCGCGAACTGAGATCCGGGGGGGCGTATCGAGTCAAGCAAGCGACCACCATTGCACCCACACTTCGAATATATCCTTTCGAAGAAAGTATGATGCCGAACCAAACGATGCTCTCGAGGTCCAGGCGGTTCGAGGTAAAAAACAGGGCCGTTTTTAGCTGAAAGAAATGAGTCGCACCCTTCTTGTTGGCTATGGTAGGAAGGAGGGAGAGCCACTTTGTGAACATCTCTGTACGGTTTGGTGGCCAGGGACGTCGGCGTAAAACATTCCAAGCAGCACTATAGTAAGTGTTGCTGGGGCGTATGGGTATATTCATCTCGACTAGTTCCCGTCGTATCTCTTCTGCTTCTGCGAACTTTCCGTGGTGTGACAGTAGCTCAAGCGCGCGGCTCGGACAAGGGCCCCAGTTCACGCTCCGTGAAGATGTCGCCCTCTGAGTAGACGGTCGTGGGAGCACAGTACGTGGCAAGTGCACGCTGGAATACTCGTTCGACCAAGGCTCGAAGATGGAAAGGTCTGGAGAAGTAGTTGGATAAGGAACATCTTTGAGAGCCTTCATTGCGGGGGTTTCTTCACCATCGTGGGCTATGGATGAGCGGAATGCCTTGAGGGTTGAGGCTGACGATGGCCATGATAGGGACTTGAGATGATTTTGAAGACGAAAGAGACCATTTGGGAGGGCCAAGGTCATTTACCTGCGCCGGAGTGTGGCTAGCGAGAAAGGCACGTGTGGAGCGTGGGAAGATTAGCATAGCAGAGGTTGGTGTCACAAGTCACTCGGAGACGACAGGACAGCTTACAGCGCAAAGTCGACTCAGTCACTCAGCGGCCGCGACGCGCGAATCGGCCATGGACTCACCCAAACGCACCGCGTCCCCCTCCCCCTCCTCATCAGATACAAAACGTATCAAACTCAATGTTCCGCCTCAAAATCAAGGCGCAACTCCCGTTGATCCAGAAAATGCCCCCGGAAAGCGTGCTGAGCTTGATCCCATCCAAGGTGGCGAACTCGGCAACCTGCCGAATGACCCGCCACCCGCATCCGCTCCAGAAACGGGTGGAAAAGTCAAAGTACTAAAGAGGGAAGGCGAAGGCGAAGAGGAAACGGCAGATGTGGAAATGGCAGAAGGGGGCGAAGAGGAGGCAGAGTCCGGCGAAGAGAACGACGATGAAGACCCTGCGCAACTGGAAGCCAATAGGCAGCGCGTTGAAGACCAGGCCCGCAAGTATCTCGCCGCGCAGACGCACGAGGTCATTATACCGTCTTACTCAGCCTGGTTTGACATGTCCAAGATCCACCCCGTGGAGCGACGCGCGCTCCCAGAGTTCTTCAACTCTCGAAACAGATCAAAAACACCGTCAATTTACAAGGATTATCGCGACTTTATGATCAACACTTATCGTCTTAGGCCATCTGAATACCTCACCGTCACCGCATGCCGACGGAATCTAGCAGGCGACGTATGCGCACTCATGCGCGTGCACGCTTTTCTGGAGCAATGGGGTTTGATCAACTACCAGGTACATACAAATTTCGGTTGACTCCCCGACTATCTAAGGCGGCTTTACACAGATTGACCCAGAAGCGCGGCCTGCCGCTCTCGCTCCTCCATTTACTGGCCATTTCCGGGTCATCCTCGACACCCCCCGCGGCCTCCAATCACTTCATCCTGGCACTCGTCCATCCCAGCACCCTATCAATGGCGTCAAACTCCAACCATCTGCTACGCCCGCCTCGCTTGAGCTCCGCTCCAATATCTATCAGACCACCTCAAAAGCATCGCGCCCTGTTACCGAGTCAGAAGCCAGTACATTAGCAAACGGTGCATCTTCGGGTGCCGTAAATGGCTCTGCGGGAAGGAGTATCGCGACAGTGACCTATAAGTGCGACACCTGCGGCTCCGACTGCACAGCTGTGCGGTATCACTCGCTCAAGGTGAAAGACTTTGAGCTCTGCCAACCATGTTACCTGGATGGCCGTTTCCCGTCGAGCATGTTTAGCGGTGACTTTGTTAAACTATCGAATGTCGGCAACAGTGGGAATGCGCACGGCTCTGGCGTTGGGGATGCGTGGACGGATCAGGAAGTCCTGCTTTTGCTCGAGGCGGTGGAAATGTTCGACGACGACTGGTTCGCGATTGAGGCACACGTCGGTACACGTTCCGCGCAACAATGCATCCGGAAGTTCCTTGAGCTACCAATCGAGGATCCATACCTTTCAAGCGAGGGTGAAATGGGTGCATTACGATACGCGCGAGTGCCGTTCGAGCAGGCAGACAATCCTGTGATGAGCGTGGTCGCATTCCTTGCTGGAGTCGTTGGCCCCGGTGTTGCAGCGGAGGCCGCAAAGACGGCTTTACACGACCTCACGGCAGATAAGGAAGAAGCCAAGCCCGCAACGGAGGGGGGACAGCACGCGAGGGCAGAGGAGAAGGACGATGCCCCGAAAGACGGCATGGACGAGGATACCGCCGACAAATCATCTGCCCCAGTCGATGCTCCTTCAAATACCTCTGCCCCTGCTGCTGATAACATGCCTGTCGATGGGTCACCCTCAAAACCTGTTCCGGGAGTTCCGCATTCAAAGGCTGTGCGGGCCGCAAGGCTGGCGCTCAACTCGTCAGCCAAGGCGGCCTCCGCCCTCGCTGACGCAGAAGAAACGCAAATCCGTTCGACGCTTGCGGCTGTGATCAAGCTGACGTTGACGAAACTCGAGCTGAAGATGTCGCAGTTTGAGGAGTTGGAGGATCTACTGGAGGAAGAACGGCGGACGCTCGAAGCCGCGAGAGTTTCGTTGGTCAACGAGCGTATCGGCCTGAAACGCTCTCTGGACGGTGTGCGTGCTGAGCTCGCAAAGCACTCGAATGGCACGAGCAGCGGGGGCGCCGCCGTAACGGCGGCCGTCGCGCAGACAGGGTTCGGAACTACGGGCCAGGGATTGCGAGCGGCAGAGGTGCAAGGTAATGCTACGGCAGAAAGCGACGGAGGTCCCTTGAGCGGAGGGAACATCGCGGCGCTATCTTAACCGTTAGGGCTGCGGGCGTAAATAGATTAATTACTATGAATGCCACGAGGGGAATCCCCTTGGGGATACGTGCATTCGCCGCTCTTCCTGTCACTATTTTTCTCTGCTCTTTGTTAAGTATTGCCCTTCGTATAGCCCTAGGAATACGTATACTATTGTCGCCTTCTCACTTTTGCTGGTCGAGAATCTGTAAGATTTCTTTATTTCTCTGTATAAAATAAGTCACTCCTGCCTATCCTAATACACGACCATTTCTGCGAGGCATAAGCGTGACATACGCCGAAAATCCTTTGTATATCCCATAAGTGATGCCAAATATGTATCAACAGAACCAGTTGCACGCATTTGGCCTGTCGATTGCTAAGCGTCACTAAATGGAGCATCTCGCTGACATAAAATGTCTGAGGTATACCTGAGGTCACTAGTACCATCAGTAAGCCATTTCATAACACTTGCCACAGCCGTGGGACCCGCCTCCGCAAAATGCTCTATGCAGAGGTATGGTTGACAGATGGCGGAAATGTCGTGGTGACACCATGCTATATATCTTACAAGCATCACATATATATCCATCAAGCATACAGGCTAACACCAGATATTACAGCTGTTTGCATTGAGTATGGTTATAGCAGTCAACGCAGATTTTGACTCAAAGAAGAAAAAGTTGACTTGTCGACTGCCATACTCAATGCAAATGGCTGTAAATAAATAAGATTAAATATGTGCTGCTGTGCGGTAGCTGCAGAATACACCACTGTTTCTGATGCAGTGACAGCATGACACAATGTGAAAAGATGGCACAACATAATCATTGACATGTGTACAATAGGAACTACAGATTTGAGATGATCAATATGGAGAAGAAATGCTTGATGCTTTGCTTGAGCTCGTCAAAAATAAATTGACAAACTACCTCAGGTGTCTGGGAATCTCTGAGGTGTTGCAGTCCAAAATCTCCAAGCCACGATGTAATAAATGTCCCATCCATGGGTATGCGCACATCCCATGTAGCCCACTCTCCACCAGGGAAAGATGGGTAAGCCGCAACAAATGACATCCAGAAGAAGTCCAGCATGAGATCACCACACTTAGATTGTAATTGCTTCTCTTTCCCTCCAGTTTCCAAGAGAGTGTACTGAATGTTGTCTGAAAGTGAGCGCCAGTGGTCTTCGTTTCAGTAGTCAAAGCATTTTGCTAGGGGAAAGAAGGAGAACACGTCCTGTAACACAATTTTACTTCGATTAGTACATCAGTTGATCCAGGATTACGACTCACTAGTTGTGGGTGTAACCCAAAGTATTTGCATTGCAATTTATCTCTTGGAAGAGAACATTCCCCTGCAACAACAGGGTAAAGCTGACTGGACAACTCATCAGGAAGTTTGATGAGTACTTCAATTGGCTAGAACATTCATCAGCTGGGAAAAAAAACATAGAGGTTGATGCTGAAGCTTACAATGCAGGAGGGAAGGATGTAGTGACAACCCCAGAGAAATGTATAGTCAAAAAAAGGGGCTCGACGATGCTGCCATTGTCAGAGTGGATGGTGTCAGCAAGGATTGTAATGAGTGGCATGGCTGAGCACTGAAAAGTTGAACAAGGAGTGGGGGGGGGGGTGAAGATGAACAATTGAGGACAAACATTTGTTGCACGGGTGGTAATCATGTGACTTATGTTGAGTGCCTCCAACAGCCATTCATGCTCACCATCCAATCGGAACTGTTTTACATACAGACTCATGCAGACAACATGATACTGGGTCGCACCGACATGGATTGTTCACCTGCTGGATAGTGTCTCCTCCCTCTCCCTGGTCTATCTTCATGATATCTGGTCTATTGCTGCTATAGTCTGATGCCCAAGTCATTCAACAATAGGAACCATAGTGTGCTTGATCCTGCTGGTATGTAAACTTTTATTTCTGCTCCTATGTGGGACTAAAGCCTTTTCCTGTCACGCTAGATGGGGCGTGGCGGGTTTGTCTTCTGATGATTTGAGCGCGTCGCTCTCGGATATGGGGTTCTAGAGGATCTGGTGGTCTGCGTTGGTTCTCTGGGTTCAGGTAATCGTCAAGCTCGATAGCCACGATTATAGTTGATGTTGTTGACTGGTTGGTACTAAGGACTTGGCCGTCTGTTGCGGTTGCCTCCACTTAGCAATAGTTGTGCTTTCTAGAACGATATTGATAGCTAGGTCTTGAAT
>QLOT01006099.1:0-11409 GCA_003313875.1 Russula aff. compacta | reverse complement strand
TGACAAAGAGGAGGTGATTTAATCCGCATTTATAACACGCAGCATGTATGTAAAGTACAAAAGATACGCTACGACCCGTTTGGTTGGAGAGGTCTATGGTGTGTATATATGCATGCTAAGATGTTCATTAAATGGATGGTGTGTTTGTCCCAGCCCCTACTGGGCTTCCGTCTTTATCTACGATCCCCGGGTAGAGGGTCTCGTCGTTGGGGTCTTATGCAAGCCTGAGTAGCTGCCAAGAGTGACCCCCTGCGTGGGGTATCGGTGAGTGTCGCCAGGTGTTTCGGGGTTTGTTAGGCGCCGTGATTCAGATGGGATGAGCGCCTCATGATCAGAGAAGTGCGTGGTGTTGGACGGGGTAGATGCCCTGTTTACTTCGCTTCGAGTTCCTGTGGCGTGCACTAGGGCGCCAGGGCAGGCCAAGGAGCTTGGTGATGCGTGATGGGTCCGGGTCCGATACTGTAAGTGGAGTGAGAGCCTTCGTCTTGGGCAGCACACGCGGCGGATGATCGGATGGGTAGGTGACGGCAATCAGTTGGTGGAGTATTGTAGCTGTAGCTTCGCTCGCGTCGAGCAGAATCAGAAGGCCCCAATTGTCCACCAAACTTGTGGCGGCTTGGGACTCGCTGTAAAATATTTCTGGCCGTATAAGGCGATCCGGAGGGGAGGACTGGAAGGTAGATCGCGCTGTACGCCAGCCGCAGGTTACCCTGGTCAAGGCCTTTTTAATCGAGTCCCCCCGAGAGTTGGTTACAGTATGGTACTTCGAGGGTGCTGCGCGCGACGACGGCCATGGCGTTGACATGTTAGCGCCATCGATTAAAGTTTATGGTTGATGAAAGGCAGGGGTAGCGAATGTCGTCGGCGCTTGCCAAGGTGGCCGCGTTCACCCCTTCAGGTCGGTAGATGATGTGGGGCGGGGCCCGTGGACCGCAGGCCCCCTGTGCATGCGTGGGCACAATGTTATGGGAGTGCGAGGCCGGTAGAGGATTGAAGTCGCGCGCTGAACTGGTTGGTGGGGCCCACGATGAAGGTGCCATTCAGTTGGCTGATCATAGTAAGCCAGGTGGCGTGTCCCAGACCCAGTACAGCTGGAGCGCAGAACTGACTCTTACCCAGCCAGCGGACATGGATGGGGGAGTACGCAGGCCATATTCCGGGCTGCCCTTTGTTTCACTCGAGCCTGGCCAGTTCTGCAGGTATCATCAATCCGACGTCATCGGCCACAAAGCAAATCGTAAAGCAGCTGGCTGGTTTGCAGGGACAGGACATTGAAAGCCCAGGGGTGTCAAAACATGACGATCAAAGGGTACAACGGTGTGAACGGCATTTGCCTTGAAGGTGCATATGTCTGCTTGCGTGCCTTTTGTGCAAGACTGATTGATATTGATTGAAAGGTAGAAAGCCAGCGACGAGTAAAAGACATCAAACCATCGAGAAATCTTACGTGGGCGGTGGGCGATTAACGTTATCCTATCGTGTAGTTGTAGTCTGATGCACTGATGCCCCACGACATGGTACGAAACGTACCCTTTATTCTGGCGGAAGGCGCAAATGCCTTTCATTCTGTTGGCAAGCGCCAGGTACTGAATCTTTTTTTTTTCGAGAGTTATTTATGGGCTGTGAGGC
This sequence comes from Russula aff. compacta, assembly GCA_003313875.1. Classification (NCBI taxonomy): domain Eukaryota; kingdom Fungi; phylum Basidiomycota; class Agaricomycetes; order Russulales; family Russulaceae; genus Russula; species Russula aff. compacta. The sequence continues at coordinate 9,780 of QLOT01006099.1, read as the reverse complement.
AGTGCAGATCAAGCTGGCCGTGATCTTTGCTCCGGCCATGCATGCCCTGGGGATCAGCACGTGTCAGCGCACACTAGCGGTCTGCTGCACACCATGGTAATGGGATCCTGGAGGCCTTGAGGTGTCGAGAATTGATGACCCTTTGGACCGACCTTACAACAATTAGGTGAGGTCGCAACGTTGCGCCGGGTGGTTCATACCTGTGTGGTTTCATGTTTGTTTGGTCTCACTGCATACCGGCATCCATGCATTTTCGCCATTTGGCGAAGTTTAGCTCTGAACCGTAGCCATTCCATTTTCCCTCCAAACAACCCCACTCATGTCGGACAATCGACAAGTACTATGATCAAGCTCGGCGCTCGCCGTTTCACGAAGCAACTTCATGTGTCGGTGTTGTTATATTTGTGCAGCATAGCCGAAAAGCCCAGTAAGTAAGGAGCAGAGAACAAAGAAACAGACTGGATGGTTATCGTCTCCTATGCAATTCCGGATCGACAAACTTCATTCTTCCCCGTCCTGAGAGATTATCATGAGCGAGAGCTGCGGGAACACGAAATAAAACGTACCTTTGAACCGCACGCCATTGGTAGACGATGCCTCTTGCTCGCGCTGTCGGCTGAGACGTTCTAATTCGAGATTGCGCGCAGCAGCCAACCGTTCATTCTCCTCGCGCTCCAGTCGCGCGTCGTACTCTTCTTCAGTCTCCTTCCGCTCACCTACGGGCTCACCCCTCTTGGTTGAATGCTCCTCGCCCTTCTGTTGCTTACGTTTGTGCTTACGTTTGTGCCGCTTGCCATCATCTTGATCATCGGGAGAACGGGAACGCCGGCGTCGTTTGTGTTGCTTGCGGGTCCTTTCCTCTTCATCCTCGGACTCGCTAGCGCTCACAGAGGGCTCTTTCGCTGGAAGTGAAGAACAAAGATGAGTCATAAAATTTCTGCCATAGCCCTCCAAAGTTAAGATACACGGACGTGGTGGCGCCGCTCTCTTACGCAGCTCAAGTTCGCCACAATTAAAAATGGTCACGGGGACCACGGGTCGGTCTTTCTCATCTGTGGCCACTTGAGCAATCTTGCACACCACATCGTCGAAGCCGCGGATCACTCTGCCAAAGACTACGTGTTTACCTGGAGTGTATCACACGTATCAATATGGTACACCAATCGCGTGAAAGACAAAAAAGGAGGATAACACATACCATTCAGGTGAGGGCAAGCTCGCAAGGTGATAAAGAATTGTGAGCCGTTCGTATTCGTGCCACGGTTGGCCATACACAACAACCTGTAATTTTGGGCGATGGCCATTTTCTAAGTGAATTCGCGAAACTGGATGCACAAAGAACTAACCCTTCAGAGTCCAGCGGACGCGTGGTGTCCTCGTCTGCAAATGGCCCACCGTATATCGACTCCCCGCCTGTCCCATTGCGTTTTGTGAAGTCTGTTGAGAAGTTAGAGCACGTTGGAGCGCAAAACGGCCATCAGTGGTACCCCCGCCTTGAATCATAAAGTTGGCGATCGAGCGGTGTATGATGCTGTTCCTGTAATATAATGGCCGATCTGAGAGTGGCGACAGGCCCTTCTCGCCCGTACATAGTGCACGAAAGCTGGAAAGGATTAGTAAGTCGGAGAAGGAAAAAAAAAGTGGTGGTGGTGTTTGATGGCGCGTCTCACTTTTCTGATGTTTTGGGAACAGTATCGTTGAACAACTCAAAAATCACTCTGGGAATCTGTTAGAGGAAACGGAATGGAAACAGAATTGATGGTGCAAAAATTACGAACCTTCCTACAGGAGAGTTGTCGACGGAAAAGTCCATGAAAACTCTTGGGGGAGTCATCGTGTAAGAGCAATGAGTGCAGTAGGATTTCAAATGCGACCGCAAAGGTGACGTTCCGTGGACCGCCGCCCGCACGCCGCCTCGTTCCTGTTAGCGTTGCCCAGCGCTGTGCCTGGGCTAAATCAATACAGATATTATGTAATGCGCCACGGGCGTTATTGTATTTTATCCGACCGAGAGCGAGATACAGAATCGTTTACCGAGGGCATCACAACCCGTATTCCGCCCACCTTGCTCGCTCGCTCGCTCGTTCCCAACACCCTTTCCTCGGTCTGGTTACCGTATGACGCGCCCTTATTTCTCCTTCCTCAGCCTTGTATCCTGGGATGCGTGAATTCAATACGGTTGTCCTCGGTGGTCAGTCCCCCTTACCGCTCTTCATACTCCCGCGAAAAACTGAATCGGCAACAAAGCCGGAGGGGTTGGCAAGTCCGCTCTCACAGTCCGATTCATGCGAAATGAGTTTGTCGAAAACTATGATCCAACTATTCAAGGTGTGCACTCTCGAGCTTCACACACGTGTTTACCCTGATCTATCGTGAGTAGAGGAGTATAGGAAGGCCATCGAGGTCGACGGGGAATTGACATGGGTAGATATCATCTCCGCTTTGTCGGCCAAGCTATCTGTTCCCCTCGCGAGTGACAATTCCGTCGGGTTGCAGATGGTTACCTCTATTAATTATGGCGCTGATGTCCCGAATATAGCTCGAGGTCCTCGACACGGCTGGAGCCGAGCAATTTACAGCCCTTAATGAGCTATGCATTACATCTGGTCGGGGCTTTGTCCTCGTTTTCAGGTACCAATCATATCTGTTGTTACCCCCAATCCCTCGCGATGCCAATCCCTTGCTCGTGTTTAGTTTGACCCTCGAAGCTAGCCTACGAGAGGTGACAAGTCTAAGGCAACAGATTCTTCGCATCAAAGGAGAAAATAGTGTTAGTGGTCTCGTCTCTTTAATCTCCTTACCACCATTTACCACTTTTTGACATAGCGTATTCCGATGGTACTAGTCGGCACTAAATTAGATCTTACCAATGAGCGCGAGGTGTCGCCCTCTCACATTGAAGAGCTCGCGGCGCGTTGGAAAATCCCAATCTACGAGACGTCAGCAAAGCGAAATTGGGATGTGAGTGAAGCATTCGAAGACCTTGTGCGGCAAATGCGCCAGTATTATCCCGTTGAGGATCGTCCGAAGAAGAAAAGAAGAGGTCAAAGAGACCGTTTTCACCGGAGAAATCCTTGCATTATCATGTGAGATGAACATACCAGGCTTTGGATCATTCGTTCTTGTTCTTTTACTTTTTAGCATGCATCTCGTATCTTGGCTGACCTTATACTCGGATTTGAATCTATTTATATGCGCACAAAGCCACTTGCTACCACCTTTGTCGGGCTACCATACATCGCCATAATTGTGTTCGCTCTCTTTGCTTAGGTCCTTTCCCACTGTGTTCCTAATTAATTAATGCGATACCTGTTCTCACAGGCTGGGAACGTATTTGTCATCAGAGCGTGGGAACTGACTGTCTAATCCGTTGTTCTTCGCTGTTTGGCCCTCGCCTTTTCTCTTCTTCTCCGCCTTACACTCACTCACCCTCACCCACCCCTCCCTGTCTACCTTCCGCCTCTCATTCACTTGTCCCTTCGACCTCAAATCCTTCACTCAGTTCGTCTTTTTAGAAAAATTTTACAAAATGGTGAGAGTATGTTACATTCTCTCCATCGCCCCGCCTAACGCTTGTAACGCTTGTTCACTCTTAACCCCTAGTCTTATGGCCACAGTAATGGTTATGGCAGCTACAATGGTGGCCATGGCGGTGGCTACAGTGGTGGCTATGGCGGCGGCTGGGGCGGTGACCGGGCGGGTGACGGCCTCGGAGGTAGCCTCCGCTCTATCGACTGGAGTCAACATAAGCAAATTCCCTTTGAGAAAAATTTCTATGTTGAGGACAAGCGTGTCAACTCTCGTTCTGATCGCGAAATAGAGGAGTTCCGCAGGGCCAAGGAGATCAAGGTGTGATCCACTCAATTGCCTCAAGCTCCGTGACCTGACGAACTTTCTTAGGTGCAAGGGCACAGTGTGCCTCGCCCTGTCACCTCATTCGATGAAGCTGGCTTCCCTGAATATCTCATGGTTTCTATTCGTGCCCAAGGCTTTTTAGAGCCCACACCTATCCAGTGCCAAGCTTGGCCTATGGCACTCTCGGGAAGAGATGTTGTGGCCATTGCACAGACTGGTAGTGGGAAGACTATTTCCTTCGCTCTCCCTGCCATGCTCCATATTAATGCGTAAGTGTCTTGTGGCCAGATACGGCTGAGCCTCACTCATTTACTCCGATCTCAGACAAGCTTTATTGGCTCCGGGAGATGGCCCTATCGCTCTCGTTTTGGCACCCACACGTGAGCTTGCTGTTCAAATTCAGCAGGAATGTACAAAATTCGGGTATGTTGGTATGTTCGTTATGACCCGCAACTCGTGCTACCCTCACCCTTCCAGCTCGAACTCCCGTATTCGCAATACCGCCATCTATGGTGGTGCGCCAAAGGGACCGCAGATCCGGGATCTCCAGCGTGGTGTCGAGGTTGTGATTGCCACGCCAGGTCGCCTTATTGACATGTTGGAGTCTCAAAAGACGAACCTTCGTCGTGTCACCTACCTCGTTCTTGATGAAGCAGACCGGATGCTCGATATGGGTTTCGAACCACAGATTCGTAAAATTATCGGACAGATTCGCCCCGATCGTCAGACGCTCATGTTTTCCGCGACATGGCCGAAAGATGTACAGCGCCTTGCCACTGTACGCGCTTCTCTGACATTTCTCATTTGTTGACGCAATTGACGTCCTCCTTTAAGGATTTCTTGAAGGATTTTATTCAAGTTAACATTGGTTCGATGGAGCTCACAGCGAATCATAACATCACCCAGATTGTTGATGTTTGTAGCGATTTTGAGAAACGCACCAAGTTGATCAAGCATCTCGATATCATCAGCGCTCAAAATGCCAAGGTTCTCATCTTTGTCGGTACTAAGCGGGTCGCAGACGACATCACGAAATATCTTCGTCAAGACGGCTGGCCAGCACTCGCCATTCATGGTGACAAGGAGCAGTACGTCTCTTACGCTGTAATGCTCCAAGGTCGATTAACAATGCTCCTAGACGCGAACGTGACTGGGTCCTCGGCGAATTCAAGGCCGGTCATTCTCCGATCCTTATCGCAACAGACGTTGCCTCCCGTGGTCTTGGTATGTGTTTCTTGACTGTCGCAAGTGCTTCGACGTTACGTCGAGACACAATGGGTAACAAACAATTGGCAAACGGTATAACGTGGCTGCTACGCTACTTTGTTGTGCTTGTTCGCTGGTATGATGATGGGGCCCGCTGACACCGCACGATGCACCTGTGGTGGCACGGGTCTACCGTGTGTTGTCCTGACACAATTCATCTACCAGGTTCCTGGGTGCGTCTCCAGTACATGACAGGCCGAAGAAGGTTTCGCGCATCGACAAGTGAGGGGCCCAGTTCCTTGCCCAGGTGCCCGTTCGGGCACAATCCCGCTGGATCCATCAGTAGGCGTCCTAGACACCGACTATGGATTCCGGGCTCCATGAACTGTGTTCGTTGGTGCTATAGCGGTCGTGGACTAAGCGGCTCATTTTTGAACGTTGTTCTGCCCCTCCACGGACTCGATGAATGCGCATACAAGACTCCTGCCTGTCTTGTAGCCTGGATGCGTTGTGGCGTGGCCCAGCCCGTTGCATATACCCTTGGACATAGAACCCTTGTTTGTGATCTCTGTCTTCGGCGATGTCGCGGTGCTTGTTATTCTTTACTGTGTTAGTTATTGACGGGCTGCGTCTGTCTCCATGCTTTCGTTCTTGATTGGTTCTGTGCTTCTACAATATCCACTGTGCCTGCACTCTTCAGATGTCAAGGACGTAGGCTATGTTATTGTAAGGCTTTCCTCATCGTTGTTCCGTTTCCTTTACTGACACTGCCATAGAATTATGATTTCCCGAATAACTGCGAAGATTATATACATCGCATTGGTCGCACTGGAGTGAGCACCCTTCGTTTCCCTGTTTAGGGTGGCTTTTTAATTCTCTTTTCCGTCAGCGTGCCGGTATGAAAGGGACGTCCTATACTTACTTCACCACAGAGAACGCGAAGTCGGCTCGTGATCTCATCGCAATTCTTAAGGAGGCCAAGGCCGACGTTCCCCCTGCTCTTGAGGAGATGGCCATGTTTGGTGGTGGTGGTGGCGGTCGAAGTGCGTGATAATTCCAACGTGCTATAGAATATTGACTTAACGCTCGAATAGATCGCTATGGAGGTGGTGGCCGTCGCGGTGGAGGCGGGGGGGGTGGGGGTTATGGTAACTCTGACTATGGATATGGCGGTCGTGACAACGGCTACGGCAGCAAGGGAGGTAATCGATGGTAAATGACCACCCTTTTCTGTTTCCCTCACGCTGGTCCACGATCGGCGCCCCTGGCCCGGGTGGTGACATACTTGATGCCCACTACGTGCCCGCCTTTAACCCTCCGGACGGCTGTCCTGTCCATTCATTATGTGTAATAGAATTGTTTCGGATACGTTACGCATATAGCTCTCCGTAATATATACGTATCATACGTTGCCTGCGACGAACAATAGATAAGGTGAATAGATTGCGATAGTAGCTGGACGTCCAGAACAATGCTCTGCATGTCATTGAGCACACGCGAACTTGAGTGACGCGTGAGACATGTATGTTGGATTCACGTCTAAACAGAATGGGCTGTTCCCTAGTCTTATCCGCTCCTCTGCAGGTCAGTGTTGTACTCTTGCGTGATTCACATCATGTCGTCGTCCATCTCCTCTGAGAACCACCACTGGGCCGATGATATCAAATCTTGGCTTCAACTTAACAGCCTTGGTAAGCGGTCTGAGAAGAAGACCCCTGCTCAACCTGAAATCAAGGACCCCAATGGTTACATCTTATCTCCTGCCGTAGCTGTACACCAGGTCAGGCAGGAGCAGTGGGAGACCAAGGCCGAGAGGGCTGCTGGCGCCCTGAAAACAGCCATGTCTCATGAAGTTAAGGTGCTGCATCAGGGACTGTGAAGACGACCCTATAATAATATGGTAAACTCTCAAAACATCACCCATACAGCAGCGTACCGTACCACTCTTCAATGCGTATCATGCTCTGCCTCTGGAGTTTACGAACGTTCTATACGTCCCCTCCTTCTCCAGTAATCTCCTTTCTGTGCTATATCTATATCTCACAATGTATCGTTGTTTCAATGTCTCAATCAAGGAAGACACCACCATGCAATTTTTTTGGGATGATCAAGTCTTGTTCAAAGCACAAGTAAGCACATCCAACGCTGCACTTCTCATTGGGAACAACATTCCTATCGAGCGGCTCGCCTCTCTCGTTGAGTGCCACACTTCCCTTGGACCTGGATCTCTGGCATCGTAGCCTCTGCTACCATCACCTGTCAGGTCACTGGCCTCGTGCTCGGCTCTCAGGAGGAACCTGATCTGTTGTGTGAGGCTTGCAAAGCTGGAAAGATGCAGGCGGACCCCTTTCCATCCTCTGCGGTATCCAGACCACTTGGACTAGTTAGTAACGATGTGCATGGTCCGCTAAAGGTGCCCATCCATCAGCACCGTCACGTTCATCGAAGACTTCTCTCGGTTCAAGCTGTTTATCTTTTGAAGCACAAATCAGAGACTCTTGCTGCCTTCAAGCAGTTCAAAGCTTGAACTGAGAACATTACCGGGCAGCAGCTGGGATCCATAACCGATGACAAAGGCGGGAAGTACGTCTCCAAAGACTTCAATGCTTTTTGTGTGTAACATGGCACCCAGCGCCAGGAACTACCTCCAGCAGAATGGAATTGCTGAGAGGGCCAATAGGTCGATGGAGGAGGGTGTCGTCTCGATTCGGATGCTATATGAGTCTGGCATGCCTCTGTGATCTCTCACAGCAGCTGGTTTATGGGGGAGATGGATGTGCACCTTGGCGCACCTCCTGTCGCTCCCAGATGCCTCCGCATCATCTGCTCACCTTTACGGTCTGACACTCCGGTATCTCTTCCTGTCCATACTAGACCCCAGCGGATCAGGCGCCCTAGAGATGTATGGCTACAAACAATTGCGGGAGCCCACAACCAGCCATTCCCTCCTCCGATGAGGAGAATAATGTGCTCGGCCAAAATTTTCGAAAAGGGGGCGGAGGTAGATTACACCGGACTCCTCGCTGTACTCGAGCGGAGCGAGTCGGAAAACCAAGGACCCTTTTTTTTTCTCTCCGCCGCGCGCAGATGTCAAGGGTACAGAAGCCCTCCGTAGACTTACTTTCCGTTGGATTGGGCGTCCCGTTACATACAGTACGCCAAATCTTGCGGTAGACAGACGGACAGACAGCAAAAAGGCTCCTCCGAGTCGACTCGGGCCATACGGCACAAGGAGATCATGGACCTTTGCATCTAAAAGTTGTGCAGTAGCAGATATTGTTTTGTTGGACCATCGCGCTGATACCTCGGTGGATGCACCCATGATGGGCTAGACTCTTTTATTTTTTCGCGCCTGGTGGAACATGTCGCAAGGGCATGCATGCATCACACGAGCGTGACACGGTCCAGACTCCATTCCGAGTAGCATGGGTATGGGGCACGAGTAGTAAAACGAGTGTGGGCATGTCCGTAACTCGTAAACTAATGCTGCCATTCATCATTAGAGGACCAGAGTTCAAGTTCCCTAGACAGTCCAGGTGCTAGGACTTCACAGTCGTTTTCAAGTTGGAAAAACCTCGTCCCCTACAGTAAGTCAGAGTCACGCTTCCGATTCTTTGAGATGTTGAGTTGGCTCAGGCTCAACTCAACACCTGGTCAGAAGAGTTACCATAAATCGTGAAACGTAATTATTTTGGCCAACTACGTACGTAAAGCAGCTCAGCTAAGCGTAAAATAATACGCTCGTCATCGAATCAGGCTTACATCTCTCTTGGTGTGACCCACATTGACTGACCGTAGATTGTCACCTCTGCAACATATGACTTCCCAGGACGAATTTCGTGTTGCAGTCTTGCGTCAAACCGCTACAACGCCAGCCGTCGGCGGAGTGCTGAAGCCCGTCAAACCAGTTAAGTAGCTCACGGGAAACGATAAAAATTTTGTTTCAATATATCCGATTCTTCACTTTTTACAGGCGGATACAAGGACAGCTGTGCCGATCTGGCCTATGCACTGTATCTGGAATCTCGCGAAAAGCAGGGCCCAGCCATCAAGCTGATTACGCCCACCGCAATGCCAGACCCATCCGTGGATGTGGACTGGTCCTTCGGCGACCACAAGGAGACCATACTCGAAGTCATCGAGAAGCACGGCGCCAATGTGCTATGGGCCAACACCAACGTCCACTCGACTCACGCCCTCCTGGAGGTCGCCAAGCGACATCCGGACGTCCTGATGGTCGGGCAGGACCCGCGACAGGTAGACAGGTACGACGACAAGGCGTGGGCCAGTCGCTGGCTGCAACGTCAGCCTGGCCTGGAGGACGCTCTCTCTTACTCATGGATCGTGCCACGTGATACCCCAGAGGTCCTCGACGACATTCCGCTTCCCGCGATCATCAAACCTGTGCGTGGCCGTGGCTCGCAGGGCGTCGGGCTCTGCCAATCCCGGGACGAGCTGAGGCAGCGAGCAAAGAAGCTCTGGGAGACGGGCGACCGCGTCGTCGTCGAAGAATTTTGCTCGGGAGAGGAGATCACTGTCGGTGTGCTCCCCCCTGGAACGTATGACGAGCCGGTCGGGATAAAGGATCAGCATTGGGCACTCCCCGTCGTGCGACGCTTTGACCACACGGACGGTATCATGCCTTACAGCGGTGGCATCCCCGTCACGGTGAATTCGTGCCTTGTCCCGTTGGAAGAGGCCATCGCCGATCCAGAATAC
>QLOT01006071.1:0-10911 GCA_003313875.1 Russula aff. compacta | reverse complement strand
CAGAAGGAATCCTAGTTAGTCTGACTCATAAGGAGTCAGATGAGCCTCTAGTCAGTCCTAGTCATGTGCAGTAATTTTATGAACACAAAATGTCCTGAGGGTATTACATCCATGGAACTGAAGATTCCATGCGCGCAAGGCTTGTTTAAGACCGTGGATTGCCTTGACTAACAGGCAAACTTTGGTAGGATGGTCAGGGTCAATGAAACCAGTAGGCTGCTCCATGTATATTTTTTCATCCAGTGTGCCATTTAAGAACACCGACTTGACGTCCATTTGGTGGATCTCCCAATCCTCTAGCGCAGCCAACGCTAGGAGTAGTCTCAGTGACTCAAAATGGGCTACGGGTGAGAATATTTCATCATAATCTATTCCCTGGACTTGCGTGAAGCCTTTTGCAACCAGCCACGTGTGAAACCGACCATCGGCTTTGCACTTGAAGACCCATTTAGACTTGATGGCCTTATGGCCCAGCAGCAAGTCAACAAGTTTTCACATCCCATTTTTGGCAAGCACGTCCATTTCATATTGACATGTGTGCTGCCATTCATCAGCTAAGTCCGATTGCATTGCTTCCTTGTAAGTAAGTGGATCTTGATATTCAGCAGCTGCCAAGAGTGCTGAGTGCCCAAGAGTTGGTGTAATTTTGCAACCCATCATGTGACAAACACGTGGCAAAATGAGCTCCAGGTCTCGGTTGCAACCAAAGACCGTGTTCCCAGAATGCGGCTACGTCATGCATTCACAAGTAGTATGATAAAATCAATTTGATAAGTCATTTATTAGCATAAAATACACCAATGAAAAATTTATTTTCAATCTCAGCCACTTTTTTTTTCATGAAGTCAATCATTCAGCAAACAGCAAAATGTGGTCACGGCCAATGTTACGCATGCACGTAGAATGAGTCAATGGGAGCACACTAAGCCTTTTTATTTGTACAGTACATGTAATGAAATACAAGAATAAGTTCTGGGACAGGAGTGATGCAGACAGGAGTGATGCCCACACACACGCAAGGCTGACCCATGAGGGGCACCGTGCAATGCTGTGTGCACATGGGGGGCGGGCTAATGGGGGTGGGCTGGTGTAGCACGAGGTGGGTCGCTGTGAGTGTAGTAGCTGCCAAGGGGGGGTGTCATACAAAGGAGAGATGGGGAAAAGGGGATGCGCTCGTGGACGGTACCACCTGGAGATGCACGCGAGACGAAGAAAAGAAGACACGCGGAGAAGATGAGAAGAAAAGGGGGCACACACTTGGATTCTGTGGATATCTCTAGTGGAACTACCTATGCCGTCCTCGAGTGAGGAGGCCCTAAATACAAGGTAGTCCTACAGTTTCGGGGGTATTGGGGCCGATGCGCGGCGCCCTTGTAGTCAACGTCCATAGTGTTTGTAAGTAAGAAAAGATCAGTAAAGATACTAAGGTAATATAGAGGGCGCACTGGTCGCCATTTTGTTGCAATGATCATTGATCAAAGTCCAAGGAAAATAAGCTTAAAAAGGGAGGGAAAAAGGGATCGTCTGCTTTTGAAGCGATGGGGATTGGTGTCGATCGTCCTGCGCTGGGTGTCGAGGGCATGTTGACGTTTGAATGGGCCAAATTGGTGAGCCCAGAGAGGGGTGGACTGGGTCTTGAAGCAGCGGGACAAACGATGATTCGCTCGTGGTCCTCTTGCTTAAGTGTGGCGATGTCAACGACGGCAGAGTCTTGATGGGGAAAGGCTTGAGGGCAACGAGCGTGCAGTTGTGGCGATGGGAGAATGGAGGAGAATGATGAAAAGCCTACGTGGCTTGTAGCTGAAGAGCGCTGTAGTGTGGCCGATCTGAACCGATCTGAAGGGCACTCTGAGAATGTTGATCCGCCATGTTCCGAGCCTAGATCCAAATGGATCCTTACACTGGGCAGCATTGTGCAGCCTCGCATGCACGCGCTGCAAGCCAGACCCATAGGGACACCGTGCAGTGTCCAGTGAGTGTGCAAGGCAGGCCAATGGGGGCAGGCTGGGTTGTGTTGTGCACCCTCACGTACGCATGCTGTGAGCCAGATCATAGGGACACTGTGCAATACCTACAAAGGCACCATGCTATGATGACATGTGTGTATGAGGCAGGATGACTGGGCACACTGGGAAATGTAGCATACACGTGCTGGGTTTTTCTTGTGTGTGCTGCAGGCTAGACCTACAATGGCACCATATATCTCTTGTGCGCACATACAAGACAAGCCAACAAGAGCGCATCAGGTGGCATCGTGCATGCTGCAAGGGAGGCCCACAAGGGTGCTGTGCACGTGCGTGAAATCGTACAGTGCCTTCATGTCTGCCTGGTGGCGCAGGCAGTCTCCTGTTGTCACCCAGGGTAGGCACTTGGTCCTGTTGCCATTGAAGGATGCGTAGCAAGGATGCAGAGGAGCATCATCATCATTGATGGGGATAGTGTCACCGGTCGATACCATGACCTTAGTAAAGTCTGAAGTAACAAGCACAATGCTCACAAGTCCCACTTGTGAGGAAAGATAAACAAGCCACAAATCTCCCCCTGGGGTGACTAGGTCACAAACGCTGTATTCTCCTAACTGAGGAGGCATACAGGAGTGGACAGGAGACTCGACTTAGAAAGTCTCTAGCCCAGCACCTAATGCGCTTATATACCCTCGGCCATATGGGCTGGTAGTCCGAACTATGGTACAGTAATGCGACAGTAGTAAGCGTACAGTAATCAGGAACAAGTAAGAGAAACAATCAGTAAGCGACTAGACTGCTCACAAAGCAGAAGTCCTAATCCAGCACACTGACTAAAGTGCTGACTGATGCTGAGTGATACTAAAGAGCTTCCAAAGCTCTTACTCATCGCCCATGACTAACTGTTAGTCATGCACAGTCATCCTGCTTACTCCAGGGCTCTGTCTTCATCATCCTGCTCCTAGGGCATCCTAGAAGCCATAGTCCATGCGGTATCACATGTGCTGGACCATGACCTCATAGCCGGTCTGCGCTGCCGAATCCTAGAGTGAACGTCCATCATCTATACTTACTGAATCCTCAACAGCTGCTCCACCCTCAAGAGCCTCGCCTAGCTCTATCCTCAGGTTCTAACCTCGACTCCTGATGTCCCCACGGTTCACGTAGCCTGGTGGCTAGCCGTGCTGTGACAGATAGGGTTAGGGTGTCGTGCACACTCACAAGGCAGGCCAACGAGGGCGCGGGCGATGTCGCGCACATTATGAGGGAGACCAACAAGGGTGCCATGCATGTGCGACATCAAATGGCACCCTCATGTCTGCTTGGCAGTGCGCATGGTCTCTTGTCATCATCTGGGTGAGCATTTGGTCTGGTTGTCATTCAAGAAAATAGAAATGAGTGTTGTTGATGGGGATAGGGTTAGATTGGTGTTGGGAAACACGTCGTGTCATCCACAATCTGCACATTGTGGACGACATTTTTAAAATAATCAATATATTCTAATTTAATTATATTTTACATTAAATGTAACTACATGCGACATGCCAATTCTTCATTTCTTGGACACGTGATGCACCAACTTGTTGGACTTGTTGGACTTCGAACACATCATGTGATAGGTTGTGAAATTACAAGGACTGTGCCCAAGCCACCCAGTCATGGGATTGTGTTCTGCGTTATCCAGCCCAAAGTACTTAGGATTTTTTGGCAGATTATCCCAGAGGTGATGACCCTCCTCAACAGGAGGAGGTCCCACTGGAGGCCCGAATGAGGGACCCAGCAGCAAGGAGTTCAGACATGTTGGAGGATCTCTCCGGACGCGCATGGCACGAGGGCAGGCAGGGGGTGAGGATCCCGGTAGATGGGAAGGAGGAGTATGGAAGACAGTGCTATCATGAGTTAGTGGAACAGAGGGATTCGGGGGTATTTCCGGTGTGGCCAGAGGTGCGTCTGGAGGCACGTCTGGAGGTGTGGAACCTCCCAGAGTGGCCTCGGGGAATGTGATAGTGGCAGGGCCATCCAAGACAATGGGTTGTAGAGGCAGAGCATATGGCGGGCTGCTGGCCTTTGCAGGGAAAGTAAGCTCATCAAATGTCACATCGCAGAACAGGATGATGCTTTGCGAAGTACTATTCCAGAGCCAGTAACCCTTGGAACCTGGCTCATACCCCACAAGCATCATCTTGATCAAACACGGATCAAGTTTCTTGCGCTTGTTTTCGGGCACATGCACATAAGCCCGGCATCCAAAGATTTGGAAGTAGGATATATCCAGGACATGCCTGGCAGTCCACAGTTCATGCAGAGTTCACCAGTGTAGAACACGTGAGGGAGTGTGATTAAATATATGCACAGAAGCATCAGCTGCCAGTTCCCAAAAGCCGAGGGACAACCCAGCACTATGCATCATAGAGCATGCTTTCTCAAGGATTGTCCTGTTCCATCGCTCGGCAACACTGTTCTGTTGTGGTGAACTTGGCATTGTTAGTTTGTGTTTGATCCCCTTTTCATGTAAGAGAGATTGCAGGGCGCATGCCACATATTCCCCTCCCCAATCAGAGTGTAAGGCCAGTAGCTGCTTGGATGTCTGAGTCTCAGCCCAAGCCAAGAACCAGCGAAATGCAGCAGCACACTGATCTTTTGATCTGAGGAAATAGACTACTCCATGCCTGGAGTAATCATCAATGAATGTAGCAATGTACGAGGCACCCTGAATTGAATGAACTTGCATTGGCCCAACAAGATTGCTGTGGATGATCTGCAGTCGCCGGGTTGAGCGCTTGGCTGAAGCCAAGAAGGGTAATTGAGCTTGCTTGCCAAACTCACAGCCAGCGCAAGGTGATCGATCATGATCAGATGGGGCTCCCAGTGAGATACCCTTGACTGAGTCGTGATAACATGCCAGGGCAACAGTAGACATGTGCCCCATGCACTGAAGCCAGATCTGAAGCAGCAGTGATCTGCTACTGTGTGTGTTGAGGGATGACTGCAAGACATTGAACCAAAAAAGGCGATGCTCTAGATATCCCGTGGCAATCTTCCGATTGTTAAGATGCAGTGTGAATCCACTGCCCTCAAAGATAACTTTTCCACCCTTCAGCTGGAAGTTGCTGATTGAGAAATAGTGAGATCCAGCCTCTGGAACGTGCATAACATGGTTGAGGGAGAGAGCAATGCTCCCATCCACGCTGGACAGATGTGTGAGAACCAATCCAGACCTGATCTGTGCGATCAACGCATGGCCTTCAAGGCTTACAATGCCTGTTGCTGGGTTCCATGATGCAAAGTCCGCTCAGAAGGGACTAATGTAGTGTGTAGCCCTGGAGTCCACCATCCAACGTGTGTGCGCGGTCACATAAATCGAAACCTGAATATTATCATCAAGATCCTCCGAGATCTCACTTATGTACATGGTAGTAGGTACGACATGCACCTCGACCGCCTTGCTACTGCTAGGCGTCTGCGCAGTGTCCTTCTCCTTCTGTTCCTTCTCCTTCTCATTGGCCTTCTTTTTGACTGGAGCGACCTTATTGACTGAGGTGGAGGGACCAGACCAGCAACCTTCCTCATTTAGGATGCATTCCTGGATGGTCTGCAGGGTAAGTGAGGTCGAAGTGCCCGCCACTAAGATAGTCAATGTGACAGCGGAATAGGATTTGGGTAGCAATTTGATCATGATGAAACAGTACTGTAGATTGGTGATTCGCATGTTATTGTTCTTGAGGGTAACTCAGGCTTCATTGAGTTTCTGGAGCTGGGGGAGCATCGGCTGTGTTTCATTGACCATAGCACCTGTGAGCGCAGCCCAAGTGTTGAATGCAGACATGGATCCAACACCACTGTAGATGCGTTTAAGTTCGTCCCACTTGGATTTGCAGGTGGGGAACTGTATGTCATCAGAGATGGAGGTCCAGACATCCTTCTGCGTGTACATCTCAAACACTCCAATTAGCATTTGTCTGGTGGCGCTCCATTCAGTAGCACCAGTGGGAGCAACATCAGTAGTGATGTGCTCTCAGAGTCCATTCATCTGGAGCAATGCAATCATGCATGATGACCACATAGCCCAGTTAGATCTGTTGAGGATCTCGATTGAGGCTGCAGGTGGGAAACTAATGGAGGGCGCCATCTAATGAGTGATTATTTGCTTCGAATCTAAGTGACAATTTTGGATCTGGGTATGAGGAGCAGTCAGACCCAGGATCTATTGAAGATTGGGATGTAACCCCTGGCACATCAACTGTGCTCCCTGAATCAATGAGATCCAGTCCCTCAGGCCTTTATGCATGACTTTTATGGACTATTTTCTAGCCTATCTTAGCACACTGCAGTTGTGGCAAGCCCAAGCACTCAGGGGAGTGACTACCCCCACCTTGTTCTAGACCCAAAAACAGTGCCCCACATGGGAGTCCCCTGCCAACCGTTCAGTGGGCAAATAGTCCCTGGGGCCTACACCCAGTTTCCTAATCTTGGCTCGTCCGCAGCCACCGAAGATGGTGCGTGTCCATTTCCCCAAGATGTGTTAATCTAATCTAGTTGCACGCAGGCCAAGGGAATACTCACGGGTGCTTCTGTGTCGCCACGCTCTCTCGCACCGCTCATGGGAAACCCTCTAGGGGGTCCAGTCTGCACCAATCCACCGGCTCCACAGACCAGGGAAGTGAGGTTACTTCAGGAGAAGTGACAGAGGCTTGCCTTGTTCTGGGAGAATAATTTGCATGAGTTCTATTAAGGGAGCTTGTGTGATTGATCTTCTAAAGCTGGATTGATTATGTGGGTGCAGGGCCCATAACCTGACACAGCGCAGTGGTGAAGCAAGATAAGACAACACTAGTAGATAGTGTTCAGTGTGGGATAACATGACTTAGGTATGTGTATTTACCTAGTAGATAGCACTATGGGTGCATTAGCTATGGTTGGTAAATACAATATAGAGATACTCAGTTCAGTGTGGGATAACACGACTGAAGTGAGCTACATGATAACGGAGTCCTTAAATACTGTAAAGGAGGGTACGTAGGGTGATACAGCCCGAGACATAAGACATTGAGAAATAATAAAAGATCGTAGGTAATGAGGTAGGGAATGTCTGTGATCATACGCATTAATATTATAAAGTATATCTAATATAAATATATGTATTAGGCTGATCGCACATGCAACTGGTCAAGCAACCCAACACCGAGCCAGTCAGCTCCAGTCCACTTCAACAAGGAGCTGTCAGGATAGTGGTAATTCTGGGCAGGCTCTGATGGTTGGTGCTCCCGCCAGCCAGCTGGAATGCACTTGAATTCCTGGCCCATTTCGATCCCATCATCGATTTTACATTCACCACATTGTGATGTGCACTTGGCTGTCCTGCTATGGCAGATACTGCGGCATATATTGGGTTTAAGATTTAGGTATGATGCTCAGGCGACAAGTCCATCAACTCAAAAGATTAATGGGACAGAAAGTGGCGTGCACTTTCCCATGGTCAACCTCCCTGCACATCTTCTATCCATTCTCCTGGCTCCTCATGGTGGATAGCTACAGGGTGACTGGAGAACTTTTGCATGGCGACAAACTGCCCAACAGGCTCCTGGTGAGGTCTTGATAGTCCACTCCTGTGTAGGTAAACGTCTTGTAGAACAGGCAACACCTCTAATACTCTTCCTCCAACAAGCTTTCCCAGGGCAGTCATGACAAGTAATATGAGTCTGTCAAATAAGGACAGACTCTTCACAGAGGTAAACAGGCCTAAAAGTTCCAGCCATTGGCTAGGGTGCACCTTCTGTCACCAATGATACACGTGGCCGCAGATGTCAAGGTATTCTAAAATGGAGAGGAGAGGCAAGGGCAGGCACGACCTACAGAACCGCACAAGAGACAGAAATTGTGAGTCATACCTGATCCATGAAACTCACAGCCTGGCACTTCGCTGATCAAGTTGTAGGTTTCCTGAAGAAAGAGTGACCTTGATGTAGTTATGATAAAATCATACTTTGGCTCGATTGAATGGGTTGAGCATTTCTGTGTGATTGGTAAAGTGGACGAATTGTGGAGTGTCAAATGCGAGTAGGTTGGAGAATGTTATATTAATGTCCTCAAGTAGAGGTATGTCAATTCAGGAGATGAAATCCTCCAAGTACTCGCTATTCCTGGAGAACCAAAATGTGGAAAGAGCATAGAGGACAGGGCGTGCCAGTGGGGGAGGACAATGGCTTTCCCAACCTGGAAGATGGGAATGAAAACTGAGGTAAAGTGTCTTGAGCTTGGTCAGCTTAGACAAGCAAAAACCATCTCATTGGGTGGAATGTATGCCGAATCGGGAATAGCCCAAAGGTCAAGGTGGACAAGGTCATTGGCAGAGAAAAGTAGATTGGGTAAGGCCAGAAATGAAATGCTGATCAATGTAAGGATTTGAAGATGTGGAGCGGATCCACCAAGAAATGAATTGGGAAGGCATGTTTCTGATTCATCAGCCTCAGAGAGTTGTAGGGATGTGAGCATCGGGAATGGCCAGCACATCTCTGCAGCGAGTCTTTTGATGCTCCGGTCTGAAAGACAGGAAATGGCGATTTAACATATGCACTCATCATGCTTGAGTGTGGCAACGATGTTATCTACGCATTGCACATGCATCTCATAGATCTCATCTACAACACTTACGAAGGAAGGGAACAAGTTCTCGTGGTATAGTATGATAAGAGGAAATGCTGGCCATATACCCAGCATCTCCCCCACGGGTCTTCTTGGGTCATAGACAAGCATGAGGTGCAGGCAACGTGGAGATCCAAAAACAATGCCTCGCCATCTGTGACACACATGCACTAGCATATGCCATTCATCTTCCTTGTCAGCTTTATCCATATAAAAACTGAATATGTCTAGAAGCACCTCATCTGGAAGAATTTCGATGGCCACCTGTCGGAAGCGTAGGCCTGTGCCATTTAACTCTGTGATTGCTGTAAGGGGGACTTGTGCTTGCCACTCACCTCGATGCTTTCTGATTGAGATTAACAACTCTTTTGAGCGACATGCAACAGCCTTTCCCATATTCAAGACCCTGAAAGTTGACCTCAGAGAGGTACTGGGGAATGAAATATTGGAAATGATACTGCTTAGTTTCAAGAACAATGCACATCTAAGCAGGAATCAGCAAATGCCAAACTTGAAGTCGGGTGTTTGTCGCCACATTTCTGGGGAGGGGAGGGGCTGGACATACCTGTTGGATGTCATGGCTGCAGCACTAGCGATAAATCAACCAGAGTCTTGATCCAAGTACTATACTGACCCCCTCCTTCGGTCAGACCCCTCCTTCGGTCACCTTCAAATAGCTCATCCCCCTCTTATCTTAGCTACTGTACACCAAATTTTGTATAGTATCTCTAATACACTTTGTAAATCAATTCCAGGTATTTTTATTGTGTGAAATGGTCCCTGTTGGGAGAATGAAAATGTACCCCTTGTCATGCTTGCCCACTGATGCTGCTTCGGTGTTTGATTTCATTTGCACTCAGAGTGGCTGAAAGTCAGCACATGAAACAGCCATGTGTCAGCCACGTGTCATCACCATATACCCATGCCTGCTGTACGGACACCTACATGGACAATGCGAACAACAACTAAATACAGTAATCAATGTAGCAATGACCCAGCCAATGAAGGCTATGTTCAGGAGGCAATACTCCATTCATCAACTAATGGACTTTCTTTTCGAGAGACTGCAAAAGAAAAAGGCATGCATGTGATCATGCATGTGATCCCTGTGAAAGATCTTCCTAAAATGATTATCTAGGTTGCATGATCTACCTTAACAGATAGGGCATGACAACATCACCTTTTGCATGAGGAGGCATCTGCAAAATGACAGTTGTTAACACCTAAACAAGAACAGATGTTAGTTAAATGGGCAAAATATTGGGGTGAAATTGGTGAGCCATATTCATATCAGGACTTACGCGCTGAGGTGGCATCAATCTCAGGGAAGACAATTGGCAAAAAATGGGTACAGAAATTCCTCCAGTGTCATCCAGAGCTTCAAGCTGCAAAGGCCACAAAGCTAGATCCCAAATGTGCAAAGAATTTTAACGTGACAGTCATTAATGATTATTTTGACAAACTCAAGGATTTACATGCAAAATACTATGGCATTCCCCCAGAACAATTATGGAACATGGATGAAAAGGGCATCCAGATGGGTGGCAGATGCAAAAAGTCCAACAAAAAGTACTTCTATCTAAGGAGTCAGAAACAGAAATATCATATGCAAAATGACAACCTGGAGCTTGTTACGATTCTCGAGTGCATTTCTGCTGCTGGGGATGTGGTCCCTCCATCCTTTTGCCTTCAAAATGGAGCCAAGCCAGACCTGCGCACGTTAGATGATAATCAATGGGGCAGGTTAGTACAATGTTGATCTTATCAGCATTCTAGATCTAACACACACAAAGCATATATTTCTCAGAATCAGGATGGACAGACACTTATAACCTCGAGAATTGGATGGATAAAGTATTTATTCCATATGCAAATGAGCGATGCATCAATAGATCGAAGCCGATCATCCTTACTATGGATGGTCATGAAAAACTAGATGTCAAGCGCATCATCTACAAATATCTCGATAGTGACAATCTGGAGATTGTCACTATGTGTTTCCCATCCAAGACAACACATAAATGCCAGCCACTCAATGTCCTGATCTTTTCTGGTGTCAAGCGTGCGTGGCAATCAATCTGTGAGGAGCACCTCAAGAAGCACTGTCCAATCAATCGCTTCACAGTGATTCCCACTTATCTCAATGGAACGTGCAAGGCAATGACCAAGGAACTAATCAAGAAATCATTCAAGAAGACTGGACTTTATCCAGTCAATCACAATGTATTTGTCACCGGTCGTAACCGTGACCTTAGTAAAGCTTGAAGCAACGAGTCGAACGCTCGCAAGTCCCACTTGCGAGGAA
>QLOT01006066.1:0-24446 GCA_003313875.1 Russula aff. compacta | reverse complement strand
GCACAATCAATCAAGTAGGAAGGGAAAAAAGGCATGGAGGAAGAACGTCGACATTGAAGATCTCGAGGCGAGACTAGAAGGCCTTCGCGAGGAGGAACGCACGTTTGGGTGCGGGTTTTTATCCCATAAACTTTCCTCCTAGTTCGAATGTCATCTACAGACAGACCCTACAGAAGAAAACGGATGACGAGCTGTTTATAGTCGATACAAAAGGCGATGATAAAGGCATCCGCTCCCGACACTTGCCTAGTGTATCCATCTCATTTTTTTTTCCCCCTCAGTTCGGAAATCTCTACCACGCTTCTCTCGCACTACCCTGAGGTCGCACCAAATAATTACTCAGCGCTCTGCCGTCCCTGCCGTTCATGCACGTCCTCGAAGATCACTCGTCAGACCTCACGACAAAGAGCGGCTACTCCGAATTGCGCGAAAGGATCGCAGAGGACCACTGAACAGTATCGTGGACCCCTCACAGCCAGGCTCTGGAAGTGCACTGCTCGAAGTCTCAGAAGCCGTCAAAAATAGTGGGCAATACGACATGTGGTCTGCACAGACAAAAGCAGGATTAGATGTTGAAGTCAAAGTCAAGGTGTGCACGCCACATTTCAGACTATGTATGTCCTGGACATTTCTCGTATGTTAATTCCTCTTATATAGGCACCGGACGTCCCCCATCCGCGTGCAGTGATCACGTTGCCCGCAGTTCCTGCTCCACACGCAGGGGCGTCGTATAACCCACCCGAAGATGCACATACTGAACTCCTCCGTACCGCGCACGATGGCGAACTGCGTCGTGTGCAAGAGGAAGAGGCGCTCCACGAGATGAAGGCGCGAATCCTCAGTGCACGGCACGCAGACGGCGGTAGCGGCGACGGTGGAGCGGAGGGCATGGTAATAGACAAGCCCGGGGATGACGGACCAGAGCAACACGATTCTGCTGGCCTTGAAGGCACATGTGCTGCCGAAAAGCCTGTGCCAAAACGCAAGACTAAGCAGCAAAGACGGACAGCGGAGAGGTTGCGTGCCGAAGTACGTGGCCAACCCCCCCCCCCGCCCTTCTTCGTCCTCGCGTATGAAACATTATTACTAGAAACTTGCTCTCCTGGAGCGCAGTATGCGCAAACGTCTGCACGCGTCCGTAGATACCGTCAAGACCCTGCGCAAAGCCGCCGACAGGACGCTAGTGGCACGCTCCCAGGCGGCTGCGGAGCGACGTGTCAAGCAGGAAGCGCGCCTCTCACAGAGTGGTCTTGCGGGACAGAAAGTTGGCAAGCACGTCGTGCGCGAGGGTGAGGTGGACGTGCAGCTCGGCGAGGAGCTCAGTGAGAGCCTACGCGGGCTTCAGGTGTGTGTTGTTTTGCATGCTGTCTAGTGTTCCTCATACGATGGGGACGACCCTGTTCTTTCCTGGCCGCTGCGGTAGCCCGAAGGCAACCTGTTCAGGGATCGGTTTCTCAGCATGCAACAGCGCGCGTTGATTGAGCCGCGCATACCCGTATTGTGCGTGGTTTCCTGTCTCCCTCTCTGCCACCCCGCTTGACCGTAATGTATTCTAGGCCGAAAAAGCGGAAGCGGACGGTGGAATACGAAAAACATGCGTGGAAGCGGTTTGAATGAGGCCCACCTTCCCACATGCCATGGAAGCCGAGACATCGAGTCACCCCTCTCTTTCGCACCGCTCTCACATCCGCCAATATCTCTCCCATCACCAAAACTCGCTGTACCAGGAGACAATATGTATAGAACTGTCGCACTACTGTATCATACAATACCAGCTAGTAGTGCCTCGAGCTCATCGAAATGTGGGATCTATTAAAGCATTGCTAGGGTGTCCGTCCAGTCCAAGAGTCCTGCTTCCGGGTCCAAACTACAGTCTACCCGTAGTTTTGAGCTAACGCTGCTTCTTGAAGCTCCTGTCATGTTTGATCTCGACAGCATGTGCCGATCTGGACTTTTCCGTCACTTCTTCCCAAACAGGATCGACGTCAGGACCGTCGAGATCACCGGCACCGTCCCAGCCCCAACACCATACTAACAAATGCAGCGCGCAGGAATCAGCGTCATGGGTGGGTCATCGAAAGCGGGGGAAAGAAGTGGCGCGCGCACCGTGATGCGGGCTGGGCATAAAGTCGACCAACTCGCTCTCCTCTTTCGTGAACAGACGATCGTGAGGACCGAACCATGCGCGGTCTTGTGGGTCCGTGCGTGGGTTGTCGGGTAGCCCACCCAGACGGACGTAACCGCGAATCGCCGTCAAATTGCGTCGCGACGGATGAATGATGTCAAATACTCTCTACGCATTTACGGTTAGACCAACAGGACAAGTGCGTGCACGTGCACGGGCCAGTAAAGTAACGGGTTACTGCCGCAGAAGCAGACGAATACAACGTACCCCGTCATATGCAAGCTTTACGCGAGGAACCATGAGAATGCGACCGTAGCCGGCTTCCCAGTAATCGTTGCAGATGAGAGAACACTCGCTAGCAGAGCATTCGCCCTCAGCGATGCGAGCCATGCGGAAGCGGACGCGGTTCGGCTGGTAAAAGGGTGCGGGGTCGAGGACGGCAATGCCATTCCAACAGGACTGGACCTGGACGGGAAGGTGCTGCTGGAAGCGCATGGACGAGGAGCCATCATGGAATATAGACTCAAAAGGCGCGTTTTCGAGGGCAGTACCGTTTATATCGCGAGCCACCCAGTTATCATAGAACACCGGAGAACCCTGGGCACGATAATCAACAACGAACAGGGAGAGAGGGAGGGGTGGACGTACCAGTTCATCGTGGTACATGTAATCTGCAGCGCAAGTAATTCCGGCATTATTCAGACGGCTCTGGTAGATGAGTTCGAGGAGATCATCTACACAGGGGAGAATGTCATTCATAAAAATTATGGTATCAAAGTACTCGTTCTCAGAGCTTCGTAGCTCATGGAGAGGTACAAACGCAGCATTGCGAACTTCAGCGAGGTACTCGATACGGTGGTTAAACGCTCCACGTGTGCGCTGAGATGTACGGATGGTGACACGAAGGCCGACGGAACGAGCGAGTGCATCGAAGATGCGGAGAAGAGCCTTTGTCTGGTCCGTTGAGCCGTTCTCGTAAATGGAGACAAAGACGTTGTGATAACCGAGGATAGCCGAGACACGGAAGAGGGTCGCAAAGAGATCTGAAATGACATCGAAAGAATTGTAGAGATTGATGGCAAAGAAATACTTGTGCTCTCCGTCAGAAAGGTCGCGCCGATGGGTATAATAAGACGATTCTTCCTGACTCGGATGAGGGACTGGGTCAAGATCGCTGAGACCAAGGTCAAAGAGCCAAGATTGCGACGGAGGCGGGTTGTGACCGATGAGAGGGGCATATCGTTCGCGTGCTTGTTGCGCGTACAGGGGGTTGAGATTTCTGGTGCACTCGCGAGTATAATGTGGCGAGAGGGTGCTGAGGATGTCTAGGACACGTCGGCGCTGCTCGAGGTTTGGAGGGGGTGCCTGGCGCGAAGAGGTTGAGTGCGAGTTGTGGATGTGTATTGGTGCGTGTCCGCTGCCGCGCCATGAGGTCGAGTAGCTCGAATAATACGACGAAGGGATGAACCGGCTGAGGACAGCACCGAGGAGGACGCCAATGAGAACGGCGACTGGCGTGGGTACACGACGATTTCTACTCCTCGTCGCTGGCTGCATGGCTGTCGACGGTTGAGCAGCTTTGTTGTCGGAGACAAAAATGCGCCGTGCCGGCTGCATTCTACGTTTGGGCCTAACTCAAGCTCAGCAACTCAGGCTCAGGAGCGCCCGACGACCGACCGTGATGTCCTCCCCATCCCCATCACCTTCCTCGTCCCCGGGCACGCCTACTGCTCTCTTGTGTCCTCCACAAAAGTCGGACCCTTCCCCACTAATGCAGCGGAGGACAGCCAAGAGTTCAGCGTTCATCACCCCGCCCACACCAGGCCTCCCCCCCTCTGCGATCCTCTCCTCATCGGACAAACAACCGTCTCGCCTGAACCAACGCACCCTCGGTCTGCCAAATCGCATATGGCTTATCCTCACTCTCTTCCTCTCCGTTCTCTTTCTCACTCGTCTTATTCTCCCCTCGCATCATTCCGACGCTACATATCTTCGCAATCATCAGTCCCCCTATACTGCCGCTCTGCACCCAATAAATTATCTCAATCTTACCGACACCGACAATGAAACAACTACACAGAACCCGTTCCCCTTCTGCCCTACTTTTGGCAAGGGTGATGTTCTCGCCGAAAATTATGGTCCCCTTGCCATTTCGAAAAGCTGGCTCCACATAGGCAGCGGCGCTCGAGTACAGCAAGTCATCCACAAGGCCCTCCTCGGCCAGCCCGTCACCATCAGTATCATTGGTGGTTCTGGTGAGCGCATTCGGTGGCGTTACTGATCTTGTGGTTGTGCTGACCACTACCCAGTCTCTTCGTGTCATGGCGCGGGTGACGACCCAATCGCCCCGGACTGCTACCCCTCCCGTTTCTTCAATTGGTGGAATTCCCTCTTCCCTCACCCCGCCTCGGAGCTCACCAACGGTGCCATTCGGCAAACCAACTCCGAGTATTTTGCCTTCTGCAGTGCTCACCATCTCCCTGACTATACTGATCTCGTAATTCTCGAGCTTGATGCCGACGACAAACCGCACGTCGTTCTCTCCGTCTGATTCACTATAATGCATGCTAACAGCCCAATTCTAGTGAACGTGAGACACTCGATTACTTCGAGTTGCTCGTGAGATCTATCCTTTTGCGACCTGACTCGCCCGCTGTGATCGTCCTTGGTCACTTTTCCCCGCAAGTGCACGAGCAGAACGGCTTCGCTGGACCAGATCATTGGCACAGTGTCGTCTCCCAGTTTTATGATGTACCTCACATCAGGTGCCCGCTACTTCCCTTAGAATTTCTTCCCCTTGTCCTGTACGTATGCTCACGCACTGCAATGTTCTAATAGCTCGAAGGCCGCTTTATATCCTTCCTACATTACCTCACCTTCCTCCATCAACCGATATTATGCCGATCCTGTCCTGGCCAATACCGCGGGTCATTCCCTCCTTGCGGACATGCTCATTGCGTATGTCCAATCTCAGGTTTGCATCGCGTGGAGCGCAGCGCGGGGCTCCGGAGCCGCTCTGCCTGTGTATTACACACTCGGCGCGCAGGTGGGCAACTCGCCAAAAGACGCGACGGGCTTGTTTGGCGGTAAAGGCCTACGCAAAGGTGCCGTTCCCGACGACCCCGACGCGCCGCGGCCGCGGCCGCTAGCGGGCCACCCTCCCGGGATGCAGGTGCCCGTCTCTCGAATCGGCTCTCGGCCATCGGACTTGATGGACATGTACGAGGAGATCTCGCCGATGTGCGTGTCCGCCAACGACCTGGTGAACCCGCTCCCGCCGTCGCTCTTCCACGGCTCTGGCTGGGACATGTACCACCCGCCGCCGACGGGCGTCCCTGCGACGGACAGCATGTCGCATTATTGGCACAGCACGCTTCCGACGAGCCGCCTCCGCGTGCCACTGGTCGTCGGCGCGGGCGACATCGCTATTTATTACGTCCGCGAGCCTCGCACGGTGCTCGGGTCTGAAGGGAGCAGCGCGGTCGAGTGCTGGGTGGACGATAACTACGAGGGAAGGGTAATCATCGACAATGTGGGTGATTCAGACTCTGAGGAACCTGCGTAGGTCACTTCTGTCGTATTGCCGTCGCTTGAGCACTGATTGAACTCGACAACAGGCTGGCTATGATCGACAGCGGCGTGGCAAGAGGTTCCCACTATGTCGAGTGTCTATTACTGGGTGCAGAAGGTACAAGCGTTTCGCCTTTCAAACTTATTGGTATCTTTACGACGTAGGTACTTCTACGCTTTATATGACATTTGTCCAGGACTTCGGACCTCTCCGTACATTTGTACATATTCTTCGGGGTCACCTGCATACGAGTAGTGCAGCCGTCTGTTATATAGAAGGCCCATTCAGAGCATATCAGAACAGAAATAATCTAGTTGTCTTCTCGGCGAGGTGAAGTCTATCATTCCCAACGAAATGAGAGCACCAAAACGAATGAGAATGAACTCTAACGATCAATGAACAAGCGATTGACTAGGCGCGGGATGAGGTTGGGGGTGTCTCGTTCAGGTTACCTCATCTTTGCAGAGGGGACGAACTGAACAAGCGAACCAGCAGCAGCAGCGCACGGTGCAAGTCTAGGTGTGAAAGTTTTTTTTTCTTTCGGCGACATACGTAGATGCAATGAATGGGGTGCCGAAGCACTGACAGACATGAAGAATAGCTAGTGCGCAAGGCATTTATTCCGCATCCACGGTCACGGTCCCGAGTCGCTGCCATCCAGGGTAAATCAAAACAACCCACCTCGAGGAGTGGCATCAACTCACTTTGAATGCTACTCTTGCTAAGGGGATGTGTGATGCATATGTATAAAGCTTCTCCTTGGCATTCTCCTCGTCATTACGTTTCCCTGTGGAGTACAACGTCAATAAGATAGGAAAATGACAAGAATTGCGTGAGAGCAGCCATTCGGTCAGTTCAGGCCAATCCCACGGATGTCACTGCGCCGACTAGGCTGAGAAGAAATGCGGGACTCACGCTCCAATTTTACACGGATCCTGTGGGGAACACTCCTTATTCCCGTTGCCCAAAGAGCTTGGTTTAATTTGGGATCGATCCGAACATCGGCGGTACCCATCTCTTTTTGTGCAAAAGCTACGACGGACTTGACAGCGGAGGGGGCACGCTTTTTGAATGAACGGCCATGAACATACTTATGGAGGTGGATGGTGTATTCACGTGTGACGACATCCTGGAGAGCAGAACGTGTCTTTCCCTGCAGGAGGATAGGTGAGTAGTGAGAGTGAAGATAGGCCCTGGACACCGAGACGATACCTTGGTGCTTTTCTTGGTGTTCTAATGAGAGAATGCGGAATTGAGTATGCAAAACTGGGGAGAAATGTGACCAATACGTACGACCATAGCTGCTGAGGCACGAAGAGGTGTGTGATACTTCAAGCAGTTGATAGGAGACGAGTGTACCCAATCAATAATAAGGTTCGAGTGGCTGAGTGATTGTCAGAACTTTACAGTTCATCAGCGGCCGGTGCCGGGAGACGCAACTGATTTTTCGGGCTGGCTCGGCATATGGTAGGTATTGAGTCAGCAGCTGGCCGGGCGTGATTGACGCCGACGAGAACCACGAACCCAGGTAGCCGAAGAACAAGGGAAGGGTCAGGTTATTGTCTACACCGTGGAGGTTATCCCTTTGTCTCTCAAATCGGCCTGCCTTTCACTGTATGTCGTACTCGGCGTACTCATCTCCGTCAAGCCCTCCCGCCAATGCCAATTGGGCATCCTGACGCGCCACGGCTCAAGCGCTCACGATTCGGAAATTTCGATCGCGCGATCGCGACTTTTACAATTCAACATATCTTAGCCGTAAATGCATATAAATGCTCCCTCTGTCACGACGGTCTTCCCATCTCTTCGAGCAGCCTCCCGCCTCTTAACGCTTTACCTTCCTTTCTTCCCTTGCCAATACGACTGCCTAAAATGCGTGCCTCCCTCGCCCTCTTCGTTGCCGGCGTAGTTTCTACGGTCTCTGCGTCCTTCGCACCCTATGCGCTATACCCCCGTGACGTTGGTGGCTATCCAAGTTAGTGTCTTCCTCACCCCCAACGCTCCCTTCACTGACTGGCGTCTCTTAGACTGCGCGCTGGGCTGCCTGAGCAATATCACATCTAGCAAGTGCCAAGCCGGGCAAATTTCATGCATGTGCCAAGATACAACTTTCGTCAGCGCGGAGACGGCTTGCTTCCAAAGTAGCTGCAACGGCACCGACCTCCAAAACGCTGAGAAGACCGCCAGGGATAGTTGTGCTGCAGCTGTATATCTCTTTCTTTACTTCTCTTGTCGGAACCGAATTGCTGATGGGCGTGAAACAGGGCATAACTCTCACGTCTTCTGGTGCTGCTTCTACAGGGACGTCTGCGGCTCCTGCGCGCAAGACGAATGGTGCTGATTCGACTACGATCAACATCATTGGTGGTGCAGCTGCTCTGGGCCTTGCTGTTCTTGCGCTCTAGACGTCTCTTCTCTTGACTCGACGTCCGCATTTTTTCTAGTTGGAATTGGTGGTTATTATTTCATTCGTATTTTTCGCTTCGCGCTATATCCGTGCCTGAACTGCATTTGCCTGAGTGGAGGACAGAATAAGTACTCTGCAATCGCTGTGGGCGTGCCCTACACCGTTGCACAGATTAATTTGCATCCACCTACCGTGACTATATACCAACACTGCACATTCGTTCTCCTTTCGCATAGTTGTATCGCAACCTGAATATAACATAGTTGTCCCAACTCCCGCCTGGAAATCCCGACTGCTTTGGGTAAGCGCTGTTCCTGAACCTGACATTCACGGTTGCAACGCTGTCAACGTACCTTTCATTCACCGAAAGGTCTGTCTGTTGTCAATCGTGGGACTGTTCCCACCACCGTCAAACTTGTATGATCACAGCAAGGACGACCATAAGATTCGTAGCAAACTATCCCATCTGAAGGGGAGTGGGGTGTAGCGGCTTAGTAGGTGTCGAGCCAGGCGCCAGAGGTTACTCTCTGCCCCGCCCCAAGGAGTCAAAAATAGCGGGAGCAGAATTGTCCACAGGTTCTGGTAACCAAGGGAACCTGATTCCAGAGCGTAGATGACTGAAGCGAAGTGTGTGAGGTATCTCACCCCGTCTTCAGGCTTCTTTGCGTCGGCCTACTGTACTGTATTGTCCCGATGAATTGAAACCTGTGTTAGAAATGATATTATATTGTGACTGCCAAGACCGACTAGGCCGTGAGTCTCAGGATATTTGTCCACGTGCTTGGGGACGTGAAGGCCAATGCCAGCGCAGTGCGGCTATGCAAGCTCAGCTTTGGACAGAGCAAAGCTCCATCAAGTTCCATCAATAACGTGTCCGTTGACCTCTGTTGCGGCTTGAACGTGCTAGGACCACGAATTCTATTTAAATACCCCCCACCTTTACCGATCACCCTCCGATTCCCATAGGCCTCACGTTTTCCCGCCACCATGAGCAACACCGCAGGTGAGCACCTCTTCTACCATCCACTGGAGCTTTTCTCGAGCTGTTGCCGTAGATCATCCACCTCCATACGCCTATGTCAGCCGGGTGACAACGCAGAGTTTACGATCCGTAGTGCTTCCATGTATGTCATGTTTCTTGACTACTCTCCTCAGTTCTGGCTTAATTTCGGGAATACATAGTCGCAGCTTTTGGGGCCATCTGGGCTCTCTCCAGGTAAGAACACTCATCACGAGAGTGACATCTTGGGTGCCACACCGTGCTAATTTGCCCCCTTTTTCGCCGCTGTAGCTCGGTGAGTAGCGCCTTGCCCTGGGCGAGGGACATGCAATTGATAAAGAAGCCACTCGATTAGATCTCTCTCTTTCAAGAGCTCGGTACAGATAGAGCGCGTAAGTCCATGTCTCCCGCCTTTTGTGCATTGCGGTTGATTGTACATTTTTCCTCATGCAGAGCATCAAAAGAGGCTGGCCACGTTTACCATCGTCCTCGGTTCATTAGATCTGTGCATCACCGTCATGCTTCTTTTTGGCGTTGTCGCGGCTGCTACCGTAAGTCATCTGTTATCTTACTCCCGTTAAATTTGCCACATCCTTGCACAGAAACGCTTAGCCCTCATCCGCATATTCTCCTTTATGTCTGCCGTGGTGACCGTCATCGTAATAGCTACGGGTCTTTTGCGAACAATCGTTCACTTTATGCTCAAGGTGATGATACGCGATGTTGCTGTCGTCATTGCGACTACTGACTGTCATATAAAGGGTGCCCTAATTAGTGAATGCACCGCCCTTGCTACGGGCCATGATGTAGTCTCTCTCTGGGGTGTCTGGTACTCTCACCCTGGGGACAACCTTACACCCGGAGAAGCAGCACAATGTGTGTCTCTTGAATGATGCCATGATGCTGCTGGGGTCTGATCTTCAATTTCTCCGCAGTCTGCCAGAAAGCATGGAGCCACGACTCTTTCTCTGAGATATTCTGGCTCATTTGTGAGATCAGTACGTTGCTAATCTAGGCACTTCGCATACAGACATCTGATCGGCCACCGTAGTCCTCCTGCCCTTATCCACAGTTATCGCCTTCTCCTACGCCCAGCAAGAGTCGGCACTCGCGTCTCGCGGCACGGGCTCCCGCCTTCCTACGACTTACACCCCTGCGTACGCTGCTGGCCCCGGATATGCGGCAGCCAACGAGAGCATGGTAGCTCTACCTGAAGTGGCATACGACCCATCCTACGCCCCACCACCCGGTTCCCCGCCTCCATTCGACAAGACTCTACCCTCTTATGGAGAGGAGATGGAGAAGGGCTTCGACCCGCTGAAGACTCCTGCTACGGAAGACCCGTTTGCCGACTATGAAGGACATCCACGTTACTAAAGATTGTGATCATACGACCATGAGAGACGTTTTAACCCAGTTAACTAAGATACATGTAGCCAAATTATCTATACGTACATGCTCACCCATCAAACGGACCTGTGCTTTTCCTTCGTTCTTGACTGTGTTGGTAGAAGACGCCTGTAACTATGAGCAGAGTACGTTGACTGGGACAAATGCAGGAGATGCATCTTAACCCGCGGCCTGTGTCCTCTCCAGCCTCTTGTTTACAGCCATTGGTTGACCACTCGCAGGGTGCGCAAGATCCGCGAGCCGTCCCTCGCGCATGCGCAGCAACAGCTGCGTCAAGAAAGCGGGTGTGACAACGTCGTCCCCCGTGTTGTCGCCCGCAGCACTCGCGCCGAGGCCAGACTCGGGCGCGGCATCGGAGTAGCGTTCCCACAGCGTGTAGAGCGAGAGGATCTCCTGCGCGATCATCGCGATCGTGGGCAGCGAGACGCGCAATCCGGCCATGAAGCCGACAAAATCCTGCTGCGATGCGGGCGCAGGCTTGCGGTGCGCGCTGCCGGTGTTGGTGCGTGACGAGCGACGCGGCGGGGTGGGTGCGGGTACAGATGCGGGTGCGGGCGCGGGTGCTCCTGTCGCTGTCGCCGTTGCTTGCGCTTGGATCGCGTCGCGCGTCTTGTCGTTTAGCACGAGCGTGAGGTAGATCGCGGCGATGGCGATCATGTGAGGTGGGTAGAGCAGGCAGAGCTCGGAGCGGTACGTGTCGTTGATGATGAACCTGTCAACGTTGGGATACATTAGCATTAGACCTCTGATCAGTTTGGGGCGAGTAAATTAAAGGGCGTGTAGGACGGTGAGAGGCAGGCAGGGACGGTGGTGTTTGAGATGGGTAGGTGGGAAATACTACGTACCATGCTGTCTGAAGCGGCCCTTCCTCCAGCTCGAGTTTTCCCTCGCCGGAACCCCAGTATCGCGGACCATTGTCGATACCGACGCCGACTTCTCCTGCTTCGGAGACCACTGAATGCGCTGCCTCTCTTCCGCAGAGAGTGAGGAGGGTGCGGTATGGATGGAACACGACGAGGTCGCACTCCAGGTCGCTCACAAGATAGAACTCCATCTCTGCCAGTTTTGAGTTATCCGAGGGAAAGTTCTTCACACCATACCCCTCCTCTGCTCAAGCGATTTTGAGTTGCAATACTGGCAAAAAAAAAGACAAGGTAGCTCGCACGTACGGCCGAACATGAGGCGCGATTCGGAGACGACATTTTTGATATGGACAGGGGACTCTTCTGCTTTGGCAGCTACGTAGCAGCAGGCGGCTATCACGAGAAAAGGGTCTGTCTCGCAGTACAAGTTTTTGACGTAGAATCTCCTGAAAAAGACCGTGGCAGTGGCGATGACTCGCTGACGCAGGGTCAAGCGTTTGCCTAGCATCGCGATGACTGGGATTATGCATGGGTGAGCTGAGATGGCGGAGATGATATGGAACAGCGTACGATTTGCAAAATAGATGTTCAGAAAGTCGATGTGCTCCGGGGAATCGACGTATACGAGGTCATCGCTACGAGCCTGCCTGAGCGTAGCACGATCGACGATCCAACGTTTGCTACAAGATGTGTTATACAAAAGTATGGGGACTGCGCACAGAGCCTACTTGTGTGAGCTCGCCCAGAAGTCGGTCGCCATTGAAGCATAGCACAAAGCTTCGCTGTAGCGTAAACACGCACGCGCCTTCAGCTCAGCCTCACCTCGGACCTAACTCTCAACACCGCAAGCGTGATGCCTTTGGCTAAGCCAACACGAAAGCGTCATAGAAAGCGCAAGCGGCGCCGCCTTGCATCATCATCCTCATCATCGTCAGATACTTCAGATTCCTCTTCCTCGTCGGATGAGCGGTTGAAACAGACTCCCGTCATAAAGGCGTCTCTGAAAAAGCAAGCTGCACGGCCATCATCTTCGGCGGAGTCATCTCCTTCTCCATCTCTGTCCCTATCTTCGTCTTCGCCCTCATCGTCGGATTCAGAAAGTGATGATGATGCGCCGCACGCTGGTGGTAAACCAGTTACACCTCCGGTTTCTCAAAAACAAAAAACACGACGCTTGGACTCTGACTTGGACCTTGCCAAAACCCCATGTCGGTCCCCTTCACACACGCCACCACCGACTGATGCGCCACCGTTTCTCCCCGCAGAGGGGTCCAGCAGTCGAGTTCAGGACGAGCAAGCTCTGCGGAACCGATTTAGACAATTCTGGATGGCGTCCGTTGCGGACGCGTTTGGCAACGATCTAGAACAGATCCGTCAGGTGCGTCCGCACATCCGAGCCGAGGCCTTTCCTCTCGACGTCCCCCCCCTCCTGTTGCTCACGCCAACGTCTGTGTAATAGGAACCGAATATGACCAAATCGCGCCTAGCTCTTCTAATTGACTCCCTTGCTTCTGGCGGCGAAGTCTTCTCATCCCACGCGAGTGAGAATGGAGGACTGAATGAAATGGATGTTGTATTGAACACGGACGGTGACATCTAAGTCGGTGAGCACTCTTAAGGTTAGCGCAGAAATATCGCTTTAATTTAAACGGCCACTATAGTCACCTCAATGTTTTCCCAATGGGAAATTCCTATTCCTATCCTTCCGGGAACTTCCTGTGAGATGGCCTTACCACGGTGTAGAGGGGCACACAGCAATGACATGGTGTGCGGTTTGGAGGGCCTCTCACACTGGAGGTGGTGGGGTCGTGGGATTGAGGTTGGAAGCGTGCGTAGTATTTGCCGGTGAAAGCACGGGTCGTCAGCAGGGGGCGGTGGTGAGGGCTGGTAGCCAATTGTCGGCGCGGCAGGTCAAAGTATTGTTGTGCTTCCCAACCTTCTCATTCACAATGTGACTTTGTTATCCTCTATAGTCCTGCGTACCTTCGATTGTACCTTTGTCTCCATGCCCGCGATGTGGAGGAGATCTTGTTTCGGGGCTTCTCAAATCTTGCACTGACAAGAGAGCCTATAGCCGAACTTGTTATCATTCTTCACGCAGACTGCGTGCCAGTGGTCTCAACGCTATTCTGCGCAGACAGAAAGGTAATCAACTCATTTTCGTGCTTAGGGTGAAGTGTCATTCGAGTTGCTGCAAGGAAGGTAGAGTCAGACGTCACACAGGCCCAGACCTGTCCTGCCTGGCTGGACCAACACATCCAGGACAATATCGTGTCCAGTCAGGCACTCAGCCTCGATTTCCGACATCGATTTGAGCCATTTGTCACCTGTAACCTTGCTGACAAGCTCCAGAGTAACAGACAAAGACTACTCCTTGGCTGGTGGAAGTGGAAGTACCATGTATCACCCTACACCTATGTCGTCGAAGAACTTATGGTCAAGGTGAAGTGATCCGCCCTTTGCATACTTATTTCTGCGCTAACGTTATGTCTAGCTGTTGGGCATGCTAGAATCAACTCGATCCAACCACCTTCGGGTCAGACCTGCCAATAGTACCTCGGCCTGCACTTTCGGCGGCTATATCACGCTACGGATGACCGCCAATTCTGTTCCTACCGGACCTCAGACCAATTCCCAGTCGAGTTTGTATATTTTCAACAGCCATCACTGGCGATGCTTCGAACTTGCATGGATATATGGGCATGGGATACCAACATCCAATCAAGCTATGACAGCCCTTGCTATGCGAGGGATACGAAGAACACCCAACGCAACATCCCTACCGTGTTCAAGAGGTCAGTCATCCATAAGTAATGTGCACTGAAGCACTTGCTATCACGAACATGTCCCGCTCCGTGCGAGTGTCACCAGGTGCAATGTCATGTCAGCAACTCTTCATTAAACTCTCGTCCAATCAGCATGCGCCTGATCTCTTGTGTGCCGGCCCCCACAGTGTAGAGCCGCGAATCTCGAAGTATTCTACCCATAGGGTAATCTGGACTTGCAAGTCAGCCCTCACAAACGCACTGTCAAGGGGGTTCTTCACCATTTATATACCCATTCCCACCAAGACATTGCATTGCCTCTAATGCGACTTCGACGGCCTTCTCAGTAGAATACAAGATCGCTCCGGCGCAGTCCTTCAGTTTTGGGCTAATGATTGGCTTGGATAACGAGTAATATAGATAGATGCTTACCTTACGGCTGATACGACCTTGGTCACAGGCCCGAGCAACAGCATACACATAGGACCTGCTTGCATTCAGCTTTGTATACATGTCCGCGATCTTGCCTGTCGATACAGATTCGGTCAGTCATCTAATTCTGGCAACTGCTGAACATACCTTGCATCAATTGGAACGTTCCAACTGGCTGACCAAACTGTTTACGGTCGTGTACATACTCCACCGCATAGTCAAATGCCCCTTGCATGAGCCTGTGGTCAGTTGTCAGCGGGTTGTAGATTTTCAAAGACAGGTGCAGCCACCCAAGAGGTCCACCACTGAGAACAAGTCTTTCTAGATCTAGGCCAGACATGAGAACAGATGCGCCCTTATTGATGCCTCCCAGGATGTTCTCTGCATAAGATGCATTCAGTACATACGATAGATGAAAGCGGGTCGACGAACCATTAGGGACTTCACAGTCCTCGAAAACTAGCTCACAAGTGTCACTTCCGCGCATACCGACCTTGTCAAGCTTTTGATGCGTCGAGAAACCTTTGAAGTCCCTCTCGACGATAAAAGTTGTTATTCCTTTCGACCCTTTTTCGGGGTCTGTCTTCGCATATACAACAAACGTCGACGCAATGGGCCCATTTGTAATCCTGGCGTGTGGAATACACCTAAACATAGTTTTGGTGACATGGTGACCTCTACGTACCAGAACTTGTTGCCATTCAGCCTCCAGCCTCCATCGGTCTTGACTGCTCTTAGCTGCATGCTGATAACATCGCTCCCAGATCCAGGCTCACTCATCGCCAAGCTACCAATCTTCCTTCCAGAAATCAAGTCAGGAAGGTATTTTGCCTTTTGCTCCTCCGTTCCGTGTCGATGAATCTGATTCACACATAAATTGGAATGTGCGCCGTAAGAGAGACCCACTGAACCCGAGGCACGAGACAATTCTTCCATAGCCAGCAGATGCTCAAAATATCCTAGCCCTAGGCCTCCATATTTTGAAGACACGGTGACTCCGAGCAGGCCCATGTTTCCGAGCTTTTCCCAAATGTGCTGTAGGTCGTGGTTAGACACATGGCGTCAATGATCACTCGGAACAACATACCATAGGAGAGCAGTTGGTCTTGTCTATCTCTGCTGCCAGAGGGGCAAGCTCACGCTGGGCGAATTCACTGACGGCATTTCTGAGCTGATTCACGCTGAATGATCAGTCTGTCATTCTCACACAACGCAAACCTCAGCGTACCTCGAGTTGCTCATCTGTCAAACCCGCAACATCCAGATTGTAAAATGATGCTGTTCTGCGGAAGCTGGGGAGTGGAGAGGAATTGCCAGCGAAACGGGAGAAGATGCACTTTGGAGTACGGAGACGGGATATGAACGACGCCATTGACAAGTATAGGTAACTCTTGGGGCCTGGGGTACTTCCCTTTTTGTGCAAGTGGAACCTGTCATCGCGTCATCATTCAAACATTCCCCCCAAAAATTGTATCAAGTATATGTTTCAGTAAATGTTTCACCTGCCTGCAGCTAACCGACCTGTTTGCTTTGACCTACATCTTCCGCATTCACGGGCTCACACATCACTTCAACTCGGGAGTTCCTATGTCTCGATGACACAACACTACTGCTTGCACTGATGTATATCTATCATAGTAACTACCCCGACTACTACTACACGCTACTGACCCGAGATGGAGGAAAGGAATGGCATTCATACTCATTCTGAGTTCGTAAAGCTATACAAGACAAGAAAGGGTGAACCCCGCACCGAAGCCCGGGCCACAAATCGTAGACCAAGTTCACATTTGTCAAACCAAGCATCGAGGATGACGCAACGCTCAGTCTAGGTGACAACCCCTCTCTTTGTGCATTCTCCTCGTCCCCCAAAGCACCTAAAGTTGGTGATGCCACGTATCATAGATAGACAGATTGGGAGGAGGTGTTGATTCAAAATCACGCGCAAAAGGTGGTCTCCCATTCGCCATATGTGACTGTTTTCAATTGCGTCGATCATCCTTGTTACTCAGCAGTGTTGTCTGATCTCGCTACTTTACACGATTTGCCATTGTGGAAGAATTGCCGCTGGCACTGGTTTTAGAATTGTCTGCGCGTTCACTGATCTTCGACAGGGAAACCACAACCTGGATGTCACAGAGATAGGTTGATGCGGTCAGAGGGTCAGTGGGATTGATGCTCCATATTTGTCTAGCTGCATCCTACAACTCGGAGTGAGCCACACTTCAGAGCAGGATCTGCTCTCGATTACTATAAAGGAGGAAGACATTGAGAGGGCCACCGAGGAGGTGAAATCAGATGGGGAGGTAGGGTTGGGACTTGGGAAGGCCCATCGTCGTTGTTGAATGCGCAAGAGTGTCACTCATAATATTTGCTGGTGGCACAATGTGGCTGGTGAGAATATGCAGCTCTGGGTGGAGGTTTTGTTAGGGAAATGCATTGATTGCTGTGTATTATGGAGGTCGCAGACGTGGATTGATCACCTTTCCTAAGAAGACGGGTGTAGTATCCGCGGTGATAAGTTAGGGGTTCAGATCGTTCAGATATTCAGATATCTGTATCGCCACGGTTATCATCCACGTCGCGTGATCATCATCATGATTGATTTACTGATTATTGATTTTGATTCTTTGTTCCCACTCACTACCCTCTGATCATCGGCTTAATACAACACCCAAATTTAAAAGCCCCCAGTCGCATCGCATCACCTTTAGAGTTGGCCACGATCTTCTTCCGTGGATCATTGTTACTACCGATACTACGCCCGCGTGGCCGGGTGCGTCAAATCTCTATTTTGCCGAGCGAAACCCTCGCCGTGCATCGATTTGGAGCGATGTCCGAGGCTGTCAAGTCGAGCGAGTCCGACTTCACACCAGGAAGCCTCTCCGCCTTCCTTTGGGCGCAGAAATCAGGGTATCTCCGGGCCGTGGGGGAGGGCGAGACGCAAAAGGATGTATGGACGATCTCCATGGGAAACGAGGCTGGCGGTTTGTTTTAAAACTTGCTCGGTCATACACCAGAATCCCTGATGACTTTAGATCTCGACTCGCTGGCTAGTGCGATTGCTTATGCATGGTACAGCACCTGCCACCTTAGGCAACCGACAGTCCCGCTTCTGCAGACGCCCCGCGACGACATCTCACTTCGTGCCGAGAACTTGTACGCGCTCGATTTTGCCGGCGTCCATTCCGTACATCTGCTCACGGGCGACGAACTGGCCCCCGACACTCCACCAGCGGTGAAGTATGCACTATTGGATCACAACACACTCACCGGGCGCTTTGCGGCTGACAACAACGCGTGCGTGGTCGCGATCGTGGATCACCACGTGGACGAAGGACATCATCTTGACGCGTCGCCACGCATCGTCGAGGTGCCCACCGGCTCGTGCTCCTCGCTCGTCGCGCGGCTGATCCAGAAAGAGTGGCCCGAAGGCATGAGCCATTCCGTGGCACGGTTGTTGCTCTGTGCTGTTCTGAGCGATACTAACGGACTCAAGGCTGGTGGGAAGGCGGAAGTTACCGATCGGCAAGTCGCGACGTTCTTGCTTGAGAAAGCGGCACTCGCGAGCGAAAGCAGCATAACCCTAGCTGGGGACGTTCATGACGTGAAGGAGGCCAGGGAACTGACGCAAATCCTGGCAATTAGGAAGAGCAGCGTTGATTTGCTCAGTCCGCGCGATCTCCTTCGGAGAGATTACAAAGAATATCGGTTCGTGCCCACATGGAAGGCCGAAGGGACCATTCTCGTTGGACTAGCAAGCGTGCCTAGAAGCATTAAAGCAATGTCCGGGGGAGTCGAAAATGGCGGAAGGGAGGTGGCGACGGCC
This sequence comes from Russula aff. compacta, assembly GCA_003313875.1. Classification (NCBI taxonomy): domain Eukaryota; kingdom Fungi; phylum Basidiomycota; class Agaricomycetes; order Russulales; family Russulaceae; genus Russula; species Russula aff. compacta. The sequence goes on along the minus strand of QLOT01006066.1, from coordinate 6,044 downwards.
TGGACTGCATGGCTCAAGGAGAGAGGGTTGGACGCGCTCGGTGTGCTAACGAGCTGGAAAGGGGAGAAGGGAAAGCACAAGCGAGGGATGGGATGGGTTATCCGGAATGACAAGGAACTGAAGCAGCATCTGTGGAAAGGGTTGGAAGGGAGCAAGGAGCTGGAGCTGGAGCGAAAGGAGGGGAGCAAGTACATTGTTGGGATGGAAGAGGCGGTTGGGCGAGATCTAAAGATACGAGTGTATGCGCAGAGAAACACTCAGGCTACGCGCAAGGTGACCGCGCCGCTTGTGAAGGCCATAATCGAAGCCTCCGCAAATAAATAAATAAATAGGGGGTAGTTAGGTGTACGTAAATAGAAGAAATTACGCAGTTTAATGTACGTAATAAGCACTGAATTTGCCTGCTTTAGTTTTCTTTTCACTGGCGGCTGTGCCTCGACACTGGCCCGCCCCTCCCCTCCCTTTCTTTTCCATCCGCTCCACCACCTCGACGGCCCTCTCTCCCTTTCCCTCCGCGTCCCCCCTTCTACACCCGGTGCAGAGTCCCGTACACCAACAATGGACGCACCCTCTCCTCTCCCAGACGATTCTGCCTCCATTTCTGCCACTCCCTCAGCTGCTCTCCCCACTCCTTGCAATCAACAGTCCTCGACCCCCAAATTCTCAAATGGACTGTCAGTCCACTGCCTTCCCTCCTGGTTTATCTAATGCGTCCTGCATCCAGGCATATTCGTTCACGTATAACGGTCGTGTGTGCAGAGGTATGCCAATATACGTCCTCTGTTGGCCTTATTCTCCTCCGTGCTAAAATAAAATTCAGTGCAAGCGCCTGAAACTCAGGTGCGACAGGCGCAACCCCTGCGGCTCTTGTGTGAAACGCGATACCGTTCAGCGCTGTCAGTACACCGCTGCCGCTGCAGAGAAGATGTCTGTTTTCCTTTCTCCCCTCCCTCCTCCCTGTTTGACGGTATATCCTCAGCGACGTGCAATCACTACACAACCGGCTTCAGATCGTCGAATCTCAGGTTGCCCAGATATTTTCTGGAGGGTTTCGCGTCCCAACCGCGCTCTCTACTGCCCCCTCAGACAACTACCCATTCCCTCATAATGATCGCACCATCCTGGCTGTCGGTTGCTCTGGGTCTTCCGTCACCGTCTCTCTTGATGATGTCGCTGCTCTTTGGCTCGAACATCTCGACTTCCCTCGGTCATGTTCCGTCGACGCTATTACTTCGTGTACACTCGCTTCCGCATCGTCCTCCGCGCCTGTTCAGCTTGAGCCTTATTCAACGGACCTGGCTGTGCACGACGAGCCGGCCTTCACTGCCATGATCCCGTCGTTTAGTATTTACTATCCGACTTCCACATCCCAACCTACGGTTACCCCTCCTCTAGTTGCTTTGCTGCCCTCTGCCTCCACTACACGGTCACGCATCATGACCGCCGTCGAGGAGATCATGAAGATGCGCCCCTGTTTCAATATGAAAAATTTCCGTGCTCGAGCCGAGAGCATGTTTTCCTGGGCTAAGGAGGAGGACGGACGAGGCGCTACTGGGACAAGTTCAAGTAATTTGAATGTAAAAGGTGATCTTGCGAGATCCATCTTCTTCCCGACATCTTTCCCCCCTCCTCCCGTTCCTCCAGTACCACGACAGGCTCCCACTCTTCCATTCTTCGCTTCCGTCTCAGTCGCATATGCCCTAGGCATACTGGTCTGTAAGGAGAATGAGATAGCCAATGATATTGATGCTCAAAAGCCGAGCATGGGTCCAAAAATCCCTCGTTTGGAGGATAATCGTACTGGTCACTCCCAGAAGACGGCGACATGGAACAAGTACTCCGCTTCAGGGCTATTTGCCCTGTCAAGACAAGCTATGGTCGCCTTTGAGATGACGCATATGTACGATCTGGATTCGGTGGTTACGTACCTTTTGCAGATCGTCTATTTGCTTCATGATAGCAGACCTCGTGTCGCGCACCTTATCTATCCCCTCTTGGGTAAAGTGATTAATATCGCTCATATGATGGGCCTTTCCACGGACCCGGATGAGTTTCCTGGGAAGTACAACCTCTTTGAAGCTGAGCAACGGAGGCGTGTCTGGTGGGATATCTATTATTACGATGTGTAAGTCGTCTTCTCGCTTCCATGCCTCGCTTACGCTCCAGACCTGGCAGCTTCATTTCCGATGCTATGGGTCAAGCGCCTTCGATACAAGACGGCACATACACAACGAAGCTACCTGCCGACGTGGATGAGGAGCAGTTTGGGCCTTCCTCGACTTCTCTACCTCTTCCCCTTCCACGTCGGGCCGGCGGTGATCCAACAGAAGTTGGCTTTGCTTATTTTATCCAGAAGTGTCGGTTCGTCATGGCTCCTCCGACTTCTATTCTGGTCGCTAATGTGTCCTCAGCCTTGCGCAGCTTGTCAAGAGCGTTAAAAGGCGATGTCTTCGTGACAATCCCAATGATTCTTCGGAGTCTTCTGTGGAGCGCGCAGAGCAGCTCGAGTCCGAAGTCAAGATGTGGCTGTCGGAGCTCCCCAGAGTGTTTCGCTTTGACCCCAACAACACCGAGGCTACTCCCCCATCTTCCAAAGTTCCCATCTCCCCGAATCTTCAGGCCCAGCGTTGTGAACTCGCTGTGATCGCAAACCAACTCATCTTGAAAGTGTTCCTTCCGTATCTCAGGAATTGCACCGGATCCGATGGCCTCCCACGCCGTGTGGTCTCAAGTGTGGTTGATGCGGGGCACACTGTCCTTCAGGCTATGAGCATACTTCATTCCACTTGGCGACAAACCCAGCCCGCTGCTTTCTTATTCTACCCCTTCGGTCGCACACTATTTGACACTGCTATCATGATGGCCTGTGCGGTAATCGTCCACCCATCGAGTGCATCCTCCAGCGTGGCAATCGCTGACGTATCCGCGGCCATCCACATCATGCAGGATACACGTATGGGGTATGGGAGGAGGGCTAATCGCAAGGACCAGGACCTGCCGGAGGCAGTGAAGATCATCATGCTATTGAAGACGAAAGCCGAGGCGAAGCGTGCTGGTGACGATATCGTCTCCAACCCCCCTCTCGCTATTGGCCTGAAACGGAAGCACGATGAGTCCCTTGATTCTGGTAGCTTCGCGGATGGTTTTGAGTTACCCTATGTTGGTCCTGGTGTCAGGGCATCTCATCCATCCTCAGAGCCTTCGATCGAGGCCACTCCCAAACTTCCAACGTCCTTGTCAAAAACTAGAGTCAAGCAGCGTTCGAGTTCGGTGATGCCGTCAGAGTCCAGTGGTACATCAGAAGGGCCGCCACTGACTGAAAGGGATGTGGGACAGATCCCTGTCCGCGGGCGTCCGCGTACCGATTGTACCCTTCAGCACCGCCACTCATCATCAAAGAAGTACACTGTTCCTACCCCAGCTTCCACACATTCGCAGTCTAGTACTCCTGGTCCAGACCAACCAGGCTTTCATCCGTTGCCTGAGCTCACTCGACCTGAATCACGCCCTCAGATGTGTTCATCGGATTATGATACTCCGATTTACACACCCACCTCGTCCAGCTTTGAATCCTCAGCACAACTGCCATCCCATTTTTCCATCCCGCCTGCCATGCCACCACCTCAAGCACCGCTTATGCATGCTAGTCCAAGCTATGCAAGCATGAGTGGAAGCGGCAGCTCATCCCAATCGAGTCCAGCGTATTCACAAGGGCCTATGCCATCGCCACACGCCTTTGGGCCGCCAGGACAAGAGTTGTATAGCATACAGGGGCCCTCCACGCCTTCATATGATTCACCATTGGCTGGTCTTGGTATGACTGTAGGTGAACCACAGCCCCATCACACCTCGGTGCCGCCAGAGGAGCCCCCATTTATGCTGGGGTCAACTGACCCCAATGTGCGTCGAGGGATGTCTTACCCTCAACAACAGAATGGATCTATCGGATTGCAGAATCTTTCGCCCTCCTTTGGCCCGGGTTCCCATGGCTTATTATCAAACCCGGGATGGCAAGCAGACGACCCCTCACGGCAGAGTGCTGGGGATGCGTGGCACGATTTTGGCAAATTTCATCATTGAGACCTCATAGCGTCACACTTTTCGCACATCCATCTATGTAATTGCTCCCAGTGCTCCTTTGCGTGGAACTCTCTCTAGCTCTCTTGCTCTGCTCGATGCATCTATCATCTCAAATGTCTTGTCTATCGTCTATCGCCTATTAAACACTACGATTCTTTTAGTTCGATTGTCCTATATTAAACCTATTTTACTGTGTTGGACGTTGGTTGTATCATTACTCTCGCATTTCCCCATTGTCCATGACCTTACGAAATTCCTACTTGTAGCCATGCTTCACGATATATAGATTCGACATTACACAATTCGAGCGCTATCTAGTAGTGGTTGTGGGTAACAACACGACATATGAGGCCCAGCTCGCCTATGATGCGTCCACGCGCCTGATCATTCGCCTGTCCCGCTCCCCGACGACCCTCACCAACCCCTCGCCTTCCATTGCACTGATGACCTCCTTGAACTCACCCGCGTCTACGCGAATGCTACTCTGGTTCGCGAGCTGTTGGATCGCGTCGGCCCAGCGGATACCGCGAGAAGCGGCGCCGGACGACGAGGCACCGAGAAGGGCGAGTACCTCCTTCTGCATGTCCTCGCGGAGCTTGCGCTGTTGCTGCCCGGTGCCGGTATTGAGCAAGCCCATGTCAATCTTGCCCGTCGTCGGGTCGAGCGCGGACGTGCGGATGGCGTCGCGCATGAGGCGGTAGGCCTCCTGCACGTCGCGCAGCTGCACTTGCGGCGAGAGACGCATGCGCGCGTGCGCCTCGGAGAGACGGATCATCGACTCGAGCTGTCGCGTCGTCGCCGTTATGCGTTTCTCGGCCGCTGCTGTGGAACGCGGGTCGTCCCCGACGCTGCGGAGCTTGACGTACGATTGGACGAGCTCGTCCGACGCTTCTTCGGTGATGACCGGGTGTACGCGCGAGCGGCCGTAGTTGATGTATGCGAACAGTTGGTCTAGTGGCTTTTTTTTGTTTTCAGTTTATATGTATGTTATTTTGTTGGTTGAAGGAGGGCGGCGCACGTACCAAGATGTCCTCGCCTCCAGTTTCGGGGGAATCTTCGATGTAGAGCGCGACGAGGTGCTGGGCAAGTCTCCGATCGAGGGCCTCGTTCACCTCATCGAGGACGAGGTAGAGGAGATCGAAGCGGGAAATGAGCGTCGGTGGGAGATCGATGTTGCGAGTCACGGGGAGGTTGACGTCGTATTTGGATCCTACAGGATTGGCGGCGGCGAGGACGGACGTGCGAGCGTTGAGGGTCGTTATGATGCCCGCTTTGGCTATTGAGACAGTTTGTTGTTCCTTTGGGAGGATAAATTTAGGAACATTCGCGCGCCGAGAAAAGCGACAGGGTGATATGTCTTACCATAACTTCGTGCAATACACTGCGCGTTGCTTCAGACATCTTGTCAAATTCGTCAATACAACATACACCGCCGTCACTCAGAACGAGTGCACCACTACAAACGAAATTTAAGCCCAGATCTGATGAACAAAAAATCGTACGCTCATACCTCTCAAGTACAAGTTGTTTCGAATCGGGATCGCGCGTAACATAAGCTGTCAGGCCAACGGCAGAAGATCCTTTCCCGGAAGTGTAGACGCCTCTAGGTGCAAGTTTGTGTACGTACTGTCACGAACAAGCTTTAGGACGACCAGAGACAGATTGAAGGAGGGACACTACTCGCCTGCAATATCTGAGACTTGCTCGTACCTGGGTCTCCCACCAGCAGCACGTTGATATCGCCGCGGTAGCGCGGACCCCCGCCCCCACCACCTCTCGCGATGTTCTTATTAGTTCCGCCAAAGAGTTGGAGCAGAATGCCCTTCTTGACGTCGTCCATGGCCCACACGCTCGGCGCCAACGAGCGCGACAGGAGCGCATAAATGTCCGGACGCTGGCCGAGCTCCTTCACCTTCTGCTCCATCTCGGCCCTGCGCACGATCTGCCCCTCCTGTCCCTGCTGC
>QLOT01006064.1:0-14513 GCA_003313875.1 Russula aff. compacta | reverse complement strand
GGGCTCCAAAGTCCAGTCAGCCTGCCGAATCAAAGCCAAAACAGCTAGAATGGGGTAGTAATCCGGCATGGACACAACGTGCCATCGAGTATCTTACCAGCGATGTGAAGTTCCGTCTTCACCTTTTTAGTGATACCACTTCAGGGGCTAAAGCAGAGGGCCAGTCGAAGGTACAAGCATCAGAAAGCAAGATAGCGCTTTATGGTGTACTAGCAGCTATGATCTTCAAAACCATTGATGATGACACTGTTCGACAAGAGTACAAGAAGGATCCCAATCGCTTTGCACGATCCACCCAACAGCAGTTTCAAAGGTATGTATATCAGGGTTTCAGACTATTCTTTTCGGTTGATTAACTTAATTCTGCCTGATAACAGATTAAAAAAAATCTACCTGAAATATGCCTGCGAGATACAGGGAACAGGCAAAGGAGTGAAACATACAGATGGGGAACATGTCAATCTGATTAGTGAGTTCATCTCTGATGTTAATACTTCGGGCCTAATAGAGATTAAATGACAGTGCAAATTCGTGAGGAGTGGCCATATTGGGATGACCTACATGGATTCTGGAGCGAATTACCAAATTATAACCCGGTTGGAGTGTCTACATCGACAGCGGGTCAAGATTCGGAGCGCACACAGCAGTGCTGTTCACAAAGCCAAGTGATAAGGGCGATGGTGAGGACCATATCAGCGACACTCAAAGCAATCACGGAAGTGGGATACCAGACCCTGATTGCATTGATCTCGGCTTAGAGGTGTTGGGGCAGGATGGGAACATGGTTCCTCCTGAGGGGGACTTCACTGCAGTCCAAGATGGCAGCGATGGTGGTAGTTTGAACGGCTGCAAAGATGGCAGCCAGGAAATGAAGGTGCGTCATTATTTCATCTTAACCAATTGTAGGCATGACATGCAATAACAGGAACTTGTGCCCACTGTCGCTCAGCTGCCAGAAGATGTGTTGGTGACATCTCAATCTCGTGCTGCCACTATTGGTGCTGTGCAATGGGATCTTATTGGCCAATCTAACTTGCAAAGCTCAACACCAACATGAACATCCAAAGATGACACGAAAGGCAAATCAAGCAAGAGTCAAACTCAAATTACGATGAAATGCAGTGTCCAAGATGTGTTTCATGAAGATATCCATGTGCTGGAGTTAAAGGAGGCTGCTGAGCGTCGTGTACAGAGAAATACCATCTGGTTGAAGGAACTTGAGCTCCAGGAGAAAAGGCATGCTGCGAAGGTCCAGAAGATGGAAATGGATGCAGAGATCCAGAAGGCACAGCTCAACATGCTGAGCAACATGGCCAATATGTTCGCTTCACGCCCGATGGGCGGAGGAGGACTTCATGCCATGAATACAGCAGGATTGGGATCGCTGCTTGCTGGATCTAGTGCAAGTCTGACTATGACGACCGACAGTTGGGCTCTTTCCCAACAAGCAGCATGTACGTCGAGCAGCGGTAGTAGCCTTAGCAGCCTCAGCAGTCAAACAAGTCATGGTACCTTTTCTCCCTTTCCAGCATGTAGTCCTGATGATGTACGCGACGCAACCGAGTTCAATTTTGGGCATGACTTCTATTCAGAGTCGTGATAGTCTACTAGTTCACTGTTAAATAAATCCTCTTTGAACTTTCTCCTTTTATGCTGGCCCTGAGACTCACGACAAATTTGAGCAGCAACTCCATCCTCATCGGGTGAGTTCAATTCATCCAATGACAAACCATCCAGGATGAGCTCATCATTCCACTCCTTGTTGAATTCTTCAGTCTCGATCTCATGAATCATCGTGTGGATGACGATACATGCCTGTATCCATTCCAGGGCATGCTCGTGATCCACAGCGTTCTTGATCTGCTGGTGCAAACCTTTTAGTGACTGAAAATGGCCCTTGAGAAATCTGACGGTGTGTTCAGATCGGATTCGAACCTTTAGCTAGTTATTTAGTGTACTAAACCAAAAAGTATGACACTTACATGTGAAACCCAGTAATTGAACACCTTGTTCTCTGGAATGTTTGCCGCAGGCTTCTTGAATGGGGTGATGCACCAAGCCTCTATTGGATATGCGGAGTCGGCCCAGATCCATTCTCTGGGTCCGATAAGCTGCTGTCTCTTGAGGACAGTGTGTGAGTCTTGAAAGGCGGTGGAGTCGTGCATGCTACCACAATGCCCAATAATGTAGTCAATTATGCGAAGATTTGGTAGGGTAATGAGCTGCGTGACAAGCCAATCAGTATCAAGAAGACCTTTTGGCATTATTGCCCACCTGAACATTCAACAAATAATTTGACTTTTGATTGAAGTATGCCTCACTGTGATACCCCGGCTTTTCAGCGAGGGGAACCAGACTACCATCCACAAATATGTAGCCATTTCTCCAAGTGACACAAGTGGCAGCTTCGACCCACTCCTTAGCGTTTTCCTTCTCTTGTGCGCTTGGCCACTGGATTTCAGTGTCATGAAGGGTGAGGAATGCTGTTATCACCCGCCGCGTTGCATTAACAACTGTCCCAGTGGAGGTACCTGCCCATTGTGCAATAGCCTCCACAGAGGCTGCATTCCCATAGTGCCCGAAGCGGAAAAGGGCAATTGCAAGTTGTTCATTAACTGGAATTTGATCTTGGGGACCATCGCTTACGAAAAGGGGATTATCTTCAACCCTTTTGATAAGTTCATCGAACGTCTCAGGGTTGACTCGTAAATTTTGTCAGAATCATTTATGGTCATCCTCCTTACACAAGACAAGAACCAAATAAAGTTGAGATAATTTGTGGACATGATTTGGAAAGAGAATGCGTGTGTTTGTAAGGTAATCAACCCATTCCTGAATGGCAGCAAACCACCTTATGAAGAGGGCATCTTCCTCAGTGTCCATGGATAAGTTATCAGAACCAGCTTCATAGCCAGTAGTTATATCATTCAGAGACTCAGAGGACAACGAGGATATTGAAGACAGCGAAGATAGTGAGGAACTGGCATTTGGGTTGTCTGGGTCAGAGCCCTGCTGACTCTGTGGGGCGTCCATGTCTGAACTCCTGTCACTGCCCAGGTCTTGAGTTGCATGACAACGTAGATCTTGCAGCCTTCTTGCATATATAAAGGCACCTCGAAGAAGGCACTGTCAAACTGGAGGTGTGGGCATGGCATGCAGACACTGAGACAGCAGAGAGACAAGGCTACCGCTGCAGCCATGATTGCCATATTACTTTATTTATTTGACTTATTTGACATATCTGTATATTTATTGCAACCATTTAGCCCCATGGAAGTGATGAAGCATAAAAAACTGAGGGCAGCTTTTTGGAGTGGTGGAGGAGGGGGGTTTCACGTTGGACCTGTTTTAGGGGCTGTTTTTTGACGTGTTCTTAGCAGAAACTGAATTGTAATCTTACTACAGTGCTTTCGGAAATTGTTGCCACTCCGTCTTTTTTTGTGAAATTAAATACAAACAATGAAAATAAATGAAAAAAATGAAAAAAAAATGAAAAACATTCTACAACTCGCAAACTGTGTCCACTACCCTCCATAGACCCTCTACAGCCTACGCAGGCTATTGGCTTCATGCCCTTTCACAAGATTGACACTGGCATGAAGGAGCTGGCACTCCACCTCATTGCTGAAGGCTGGGACATTGAACATGTCGTTGAAGCAATGGGGGTCTCATTTCGCAGTATTAATCGATGGTCTGACAACTATGAGACCTTTGGTTCAGTAAAGCCACCAGCAGTTGTCACTGGCCGACCTTGACTTCTCAACCCTGCTGCAATTGGAGACCTCTCTGACCTTCTTGTAGAATCGCCTGGATTATACCTTGATGAAATTGCTGAATATCTTGCCCTCTACCACGACCAACCTATATCTATCACAGCTCTCCACGACAACCTCAAGGAACTTGGTCTTACAAGAAAGATCATGCAAAAAGCCACAGCAGAAAGAGACAATGCATTAAGGGCTGCGTGGCTTGAAGATACGCTTCTCAGGTATACCACTGATGAAATGGTATTCCTTGATGAATCCAGCAAGGATGGACACACAATCCTTCGCAAGTATGGGCAAGCACCACGGGGTGAACGGCCTGTGGTTCAAGAAGCACTGGATCGTGGCACTTGATACAGCATCCTCCCTGTGATCACAGTTGATGGTTACATTGCAGTGAGGGTCATTGAGGGTTCTGTGGATGGTGCAGAGTTCTTTGACTTCGTTCTCAATGACCTGGTGAGTGCGAGGACTTCTATTTCTATGACGTCTCTGACTATGGTCCAGCTTCCCCAGATGGATGAATGCGGTCTCAAGGTGGTTATTATGGATGACTGTAGTACACACAAGAGTAACGCTCTACAAGAACTTATTGAGGATGAAGGTATGTGCTTATTACTCCCATGTCAGATGGGTGACATTAAGAGGCCTTGTAGGCTACAAACTTCTCTTTCTGCCGCCATATTCCCCTGACTACAATCTGATAGAGGAAAGTTTCAGCTGCTGTGAGTATCTCAACTGCTGTATTTACGATAACGCTGACCCAGCCATATACCCCTCATAGTGAAAGCATACCTTCGACAGCACTGGATGTGGGTACATGTTACGACCTCCAGACTCGTCCATTTGACCCTGTAGGATTACCTCAGCAATAGTGACTCATAGGCGATGACAGGTGTATGACTGATGACTGATATTTCCCTCCATGCTTACTGATCATAGTACCTTGATTACCAACCCCTAGGAATACTTACTCAGTCATGACGTAGCATTACTAAGGACCCAGGTACTTACTTAGTCAGCAGACTGGTTCATTTGTATATAAGCGCTCAAATGCGCAGCAGAGAAGAACAAGCTCGACTTGGTCTTGCAATCCAGAACTTGTATCGCATAAGCACCTTCCTATTTTGCTCAAAGTCTCCCACTCTTCTCTACCACAGACCCTAGGACCAGTATAACACCTGGCCTGAGCCCCCGGGAGCTTTCCCGAGAATTGAGGTCAACTACTGAAGCGCACAGCCCTCTGGAGCCGTGACATAAGTCAAGCTTTTTATTAGCCACGCTGGCTTCACCAGGAATAATAGTAGCCGATGTACAACCCGATGGGTGGACGCGCGTCAGCAGGAGACAGGTAGACGACCTACCTGATAGCATAAAAGGCACCGCAGAGTTCCGATTCAACAGGGATGACCCAAGAGAGACAGGGTACTACGTCTGTGAAGGAACATGACTACTACCCGTAGAGTGGGTTAACGACAACGCGTGGTATGCTCTCGAATACAGAGAAAACGGGTTCTACACTTGACCAGAACTAGAAATCGTATGCAACAATCGAGCAGGACTAGGGCACCACCCAGCGCCAACCGACGAAGCACCCATCCAGGTTGACCCACCAACCATAACCCCAATCCAACAACTAAAGAAAGAGCTTGCAAGTAAAGGAAAAGCCCTTGCAAGTAGCCAACCAGTCAGCAGAACCATGTCAGCACCTTCGCAACAGGCGACAGTGGGAGGGAGTAGCGCACCAGCTGCAACCCCAGCACAAGTGAATGTAACCACCGGTGCAAGCGCTACAATGACCACGGACCAAGGAGGAGGATCCCTGAAAGGAAACCCACCAAAAGAGTTTGACGGCACCCGAGATCAATCGCAAACATTCCTCGATGACTTCACAATCTATTGGAAGATCAATAGGAAAGCCAAGAGCATGAAAGAACCATATTCCCGAGTCTTAATGGCCATCTTGTTCATGAAAGGACCCAAGGTTTGTGACTGGGTGAAAGCTCAAATGGACGCACTCGACAACAAAATTGACCCAGCACTCCATAACATCCTTCCTCAACAAGAAATCTTGTGGGACAAGTTTAAAGCGGCCTTTGAGACTGCCTTTATGGACACGACTAGTCAACAGGACGTGTACTCAAGACTGAAAAACTTGAAAATGACAGGAGAAGACCTTGACACGTACATCGCCACCCATGAGAGCCTTGTGCAAAGAGCCAGGTGGACCAGCGATGGCGATGGGGCCATCGAAACATTCCGCACTGGGCTGAAGAAGCAGTTGCACCTTGCCATCCTCCACCGAGACACCATGCCAACCACGCTCTCTGAATGGAAAGAGGCAGCCCGAAAAGAGCAAGGGAAATATGCCTTAATAAAAGCTAGCGGGTTCTATGAGAACACTGGGAGGACTAATAAACAGGCTCAGTGGCGTAAAGCACTATCAGGAAACAACAAGGCCCAGAGCCACGACCCCAATGCGATGGATGTTGATTATGCGAACATGAAACCCCTCACTGATGAAGAACGAGCACAACTATGATCCAAAGGGAGATGTTTCCGCTGCAAACAAAAGGGCACATGCAGAACAAGTGCCCTAAGAAAGGGCAGAATCAACAGAATCGAGGGGGACCGAACAACGCTCCACACACCTCTGCCCGCGTCGCTGAAATCGTCGACGACCGGGACGATAAATCGGATATTACCAAAGCAACCACGGTCAACAAGGCGACGATGACCTCCGGCGACATTTTTGACGCCTTAAAGGGGTTGGATGAAGAAGAAAGGAACAAAATCTTGGACAAAATCATCCTCGACGGCGTGGATTTTTGAATTGCTCAACCTTAACAGCTGAAGGAAGAGCAAGTAGTAGTCAAAACATGTATATCACTTCGGAACAAAGGGACAAAATAGTACACGTACCTTTCACCCTCCATACGCATGGACATAAGGCCGAGGAGTGCGCCCTCTTAGACAGTGGCGCAACCCACAACTTTATCGACAAAATAATGGTTAAAAGACTAGGACTAGGAACACATGCCCTAGAGCTGCCCAGAACAATCACAAATGTCGATGGAACTAAAAATCAGGCAGGAAAAATCGAATGATACACCAACTTAGAGGTGATCCATCAAGGGAAAAATGAAGTTCAAAGATTCTACATCACGAACCTGGGAAGAGACTGCATAATCTTTGGGTACCCCTGGCTTTGGACTTTCAACCCAACTATCGACTGGAAAAAGGGAATCGTAAACCCTGTGGCTGCCTGCACCACTAATAGTCCAATCCCTGAGTGGATGGCAATCTACAGGATTATCGCACAAGGAGAGGACCTGAGCCGTGATGAAGAAGAAGTCCACATCACCAGAGCAGACCTTGCCCAACAGTGGGCAGAAAAGGCAAACAAAAACAAAACAACAACAACAGAAGACACGATCCCCGAACAGTATCGAGAATTCTCGGACGTGTTCTCGGAAAAGGCCGCGCAGAGATTCCCACCACCGAGGGAGGACGACCATGAAATAACACTCAAAGAGGGAGCACCAGACGCCCTGCTATGTAAAATATACCCCATCTCGCGCCATGAAACAGAATATTTGAGGAACTGGATTGACGAAAACCTACGGAAAAGCTACATACAGGAGTCAAAGTCCCCATATGCCTCGCCCACGTTCTTCCACAAAAAGAAGAACAGTGAGCTGCGCATCATCCAAGACTACCACGGGTTAAACGAATGGACAGTCCGAGACTCCTCCCCACTCCCACTCATAGGGTCGCTAGTGGAAAAACTGCATGGACAAACCCTATTCACTAAGTTCGATGTTCACTGGGGATACCACAACATCAGAATTTGCGCAGAGGACTGGTGGAAAGCCACATTCAAAACACCATTGGGACAATACGAACCAAGCATGATGAACTTCAGACTAAGGAACGCACCAGGGAGCTTCCAACGAATGATGAACCGCATCCTTCAACCCCTAAAGGCGAAATACGGGGAAGACGTCCAGTGCTACATGGATGACATCCTCATAGCAACAAAAGATGACCTAGCCTATCACAGAGAAGTTGTCCAAGCGGTCCTGAAAGCCCTACGTGTGGCCTCACTATTCCTCAAACCTGAGAAATGCGAGTTTGAGGTCAAACAAACTGAATATCTGGGGATGCTACTTGATGGAAACACAATCAAACCTGATCTGTCAAAAGTTGCCAGAATCTGAGACTGGCCAACTCAACTCACCTCTGTCAAAGAAATGAGGAAAACCCTGGGAGTCTTAGGGTATCAAAGACCCTTCGTACCAGGGTTCACACACCTAGCGCGACCATTGACAAAACTGCTACACAAAAATGAAAAATTCAAGTGGACAAAAGAATGCACGAATGCGCTGACTACATTAATTGACAAGGTCACCAGTGAACCCGTGCTTGTACATCCAAATCCCGACCTCCCATTCAAACTTGAAGTAGACGCCTCAAACTATGCGACGGGAGCAATCCTATTCCAAAGAGACAACAGAGGGAAACCTCGTGCTATTGGATACCACTTGAAAACCCTCAACGACGCTGAACAACGCTACGACATATATGATAAAGAACTATTAGCAGTAGACCAAGGCCTAACCAACTGGAGGCACCTACTACTAGGGAACGATGTCACAATCCACACGGATCATGCGAATCTGACTTACTACCGACACCCGCACAAACTCAGCGACCGTGCTAGGAGATCCATCAACCAAATAATGCAGTACAACGTCAAGATCAAACACAAACCAGGTATACACAACCGTGCAGACGCCCTCTCACGCCGCCCCGACTATGCTGCGACGGAACCACCAGCGGAAGTAGGACTCCCTCCGGACATGTTCATAAACACGATTACGGCGTCGGAACTTGACCCCAGCATACGAGCGGCTCAGGAACTGAACAAAGACGAATTAAATGCCATCGAGAAGCAAACCGCACTCACAAAAACACCGGATGGATGGTACTGCCAACGCCAACTCATTGTTGTGGGAAACAATGCCCTAAAGAGGGGGGTAATCTCCCTCTACCACGATTTTTACACCGCCAGCCACCCAGGACAGAAATGAACATTGTGGGCCATAGCGAAAGACTATTGGTGGCCACAAATGAGAAAAGACGTTGCGGCTTATGTCAGCGGTTGCGCACGATGTCAAGCCACGAAACCATGTACGACACAACCAAAACCACCATTATTTCCCATCATGACTACGACCAATACATTACCTTTTGACACCGTGAGCTTGGACTTCATTGTAAAGTTACCCAAAAGCAATGGACACGACTCAATCTTGATGATCACTGATCAAGGATGCTTGAAGGCCGCCCTGTTTCTACCCTGCTCTGAGACGATAGATGCACTGGGAACCGCTCGCCTCTATGCAGAGCGAGTATTCCCACACTTCAGACTCCCCAAGCACCTCATCTCCGACCGAGACATGCACTTCACTGCAACATTTACTAAGGAACTATGCAGGATACTAGGCATTCAACAGAACACCAGCAGCGCGTACCACCCACAAACCGACGGACAATCGGAACGCTCAAATCAATGGTTAGAGCAATATCTGCGCCTCTACACTAATGCCACCCACACGGACTGGAGCAGATGGCTCCCTATCGCACAATACGTCCATAATGCCTGGCCAAATGAAACTACAAAGGTATCCCCATTCAAAGCAATCATGGGGTTCGTCCCAAGGGCACACCAAGCCCTTCACACTGACTGCATCCCCTCGCTACAAGAACGGAACAAACTCATCCAGCAAGTACGATGGCATGCACAGAAAGCCATGACATGAACCCAAAAACACTGGAGCGAACAAAGAGGAAAGCACTTCGCACCATACGCTGTGGGCGCAAAAGTCTGGTTGGAAGGAACCCACCTTACTCAGGCTCACTCAGCAGGCAAACTTAATGACAAATGATATGGACCATTCGAAATCACCAATGTCATATCACCAGTGGCATACCGCCTGGACCTGCCTAGGCACTGGCGCATCCATGATGTTTTCCATGCATCTCTGTTAACACCCTACAAAGAAACAACCATGCATGGGAAAAACTATCTAGAAGCGCCCCCTGAAATTATTGATGGGGAGCCAGAATGGGAAGTAGAAGCAATCACAGGCAAGCACAAGCACGGACACCACAGAACTTTACAATACAAGGTCAAATGGAAAGGATACTCATCGGCACATGGCTCATGGGAACCAACAAGCAACATCAACGCACCCATGGCCATAAAAGCATACGAGGAACAGGAACGACAAGCAAGCAGGAACCACACACATGTCCTCGACATGGCAGAAGAAGAACTTCCTCAAGTGAACATCATAGCCATGGACGCTACCGCAATGAGCAGCTGCGACAGCGCCCCACCAGCTGAACTCCTGCAACACCTAGTGGGGGTCTCTCGAACGGCCGGAGTGGACCTATCACCAGCACTAGCAAGCGCTCTCGTAGGATACGTCAATCGGGGAACCAACATGGACGACCTCTTCACCCCACAACGATGGCACCTAGAGGAGCTAGGAGTCCCCAAAGCCACACCTCACATTACACCACCCGAGGGAACGCCCACAGAAGCCACACCAACACAGTCACCCATGGTGACTGAAGGAGCGCCCTCATCTATGGACATCTCCCTCTCCCCCTCCTATCACGTCCGCAGCATCAGCCCAGCCGAAACAGGGGAGACCACTCAGAGCCTTGAACACTTACCCACTGCAGAGCACAGCAAAACAGCCAAAGAAGAGGGGGGCGCAGTCGAGGGAGGACCACCCGCACCTCCGGACTATGAAGGACCACAGCATCCCGGCTGGCCCTGGCGACAGCATCAACGCTTCCTACCAAGGTTCAAAGGGGGCAGTGGAAGGCGCGAACCACAAAACTACTCCTACATGGGCGTCAACTACGTGTCAGGACAACTGACTCTCTAAATGACAGATGACACCAATGCCCTGCGGTATGCCACAAATCTAGCCGCACAGTCCTGGGAGGAGTTGGGAGATAAAGAATTCCTGGAGGTACCCTATGTCGGAACCCAAACAATCATGGACGTGGAGTTCAACACAGTGCTATGGGCTATGGATGACCCAGGCATCCATGCTGACGTCCACCGTTTCCGACAACTCGAACTCGACAAGATTCCATTGAGGGAGCGCAAAGGACAAGTGAAACGACTAGAAGACTTTGCCTTCAAAGAGAGAGGTCTCGTCAAGCGAGCGAAAGAAAAAACAAGGAGGACCTCAAAACCGTGGGAGATCGGTTACTATGGGTTGGGGCCACTACGGCAATTGTGGATCGCATCGACGAAAGGGAAGATGATCACGTACGACGCTGGGCATACATCACCAAGGGACGACACCACACACCACACTTAGAAGCAGCTCAAGGACCTCGACCGCGACCTAGGCACTGTCGTTACTGCCTATTCCCCAATTATGCGGTGCAGGATTGCGACACCCCACACTACTTATGCACCCGCTGACAACTACAGAGGGGAGCCCGTCACTGCCAAGTAGCCCCCGCCCATCGTCATTACGGGATCAATTTACCAGAGACCTGCCCCTTTCGAGGGAGACAACCCCCTGCGCCTGGAAACCTCATCGACTTGTCAGCAGATGAACTGGAAGATCGCTACGGGGAAAGAGACATATGGGATCCAGAGATCCAGGTGATCAGAGAGGTGCACTATGTGAACGACACAGACTAGAAAGAAGAAGAATATCGGTGGACCCGGAAAGTGTGGCCAGGACGGGTGCATGCATGGTTGGGGCATGCATCACAGGAGCGTGTGGAACCGCTCTTAAGGAGGGGGTCATGTTACAACCTCCAGACTCGTCCGTTTGACCCTGTAGGATTACCTCAGCAGTAGTGACTCATAGGCAATGACAGGTGTATGACTGATGACTGATATTTCCCTCCATGCTTACTGATCATAGTACCTTGATTACCAACCCCTAGGAATACTTACTCAGTCATGATGTAGCATTACTAAGGACCCAGGTACTTACTTAGTCAGCAGACTGGTTCGTTTGTATATAAGTGCTCAAATGCACAGCAGAGAAGAACAAGCTCGACTTGGTCTTGCAATCCAGAACTTGTATCGCATAAGCACCTTCCAATTTTGCTCAAAGTCTCCCACTCTTCTCTACCACAGACCCTAGGACCGGTATAACACCCGGCCCGAGCCCCCGGGAGCTTTCCCGAGAATTGAGGTCGACTACTGAAGCGCACGGCCCTCTGGAGCTGTGACAGTACAAGTGTCACTGTCACCGCCAAGGGTTTGACAGCAACAAAAGACTATAGCTAAGTCTCTGCTGTGACTTAGAAGACAGGTAGAGCAGTCTGGGTTCCCGCTTGCAGTGCTGCGACACTGTAGCCACCCTTTAGAGCAGAGGAAAGATGGGGAGTAAAGTCACTGTGATTGACAGGAGACTCAACTTGCCGGTACAGGGTAGCTAAGAGTCTCTACTTATAGAGAAGGGGGATCCTAGGATCCCAAAGGGGTAACCGTACTCGATATAGTAGGGAGAAAGGGAGATCTAAACTGGGAACAAAGGGGACATCAGAAGGAGAACAATGGCCGCATCAAAAGGGTTTAACGAAGGGTCATAAGGACCCGAGAGAGCATATGATCCTCGGAGAACAATGAGGATCGCTTAGGAATGGGGTGCAGTCCAAAAATATAGTACAGTGCCTCAGGCGCACACACAATCAAACAGTCCAATCAGACTCCTGGCTGGTTCCACAACTTACAGGAGCGCAAGCAGTTGAATGCTTACCCCAGGCCGGTTACATCACCCCTTCGCTAGAGAGGACGTCCACGTCCGTTCTTGATCGTCGCCCTAATTGGGGCCTGAACTCGTCAACCCCAATATGGCGAACCTTGTCCGCCACCCTCGCGGCGATGAGGCATTCCTCGGAGGCGGACTTGGCCTGGTTAACGGCCCGGAGATCCGCCTCCACCCACTTGTTCTCCCGGCTGAGTCGGTCGCCCTCCTGGTCGAGGCGTCGGTAGCGGAGGACCTCGGCGTGGATGGTCCAGTCGTCGAGCTCGAGGAGGGCCTCCTCAAGTGGCCAGTAGTCGACGTGGTCGCCCCAGAGGCGGGCCCAGAGCCAGTGAGGAATGGGCTCGAGGGGTCTATCCCGAGAGTCCTGGCGCATGTATAGTTCGACCACACGTGCGTCGGACTCTCCCCTTGCGGATGCCGGGAGGCCGGCCACTCGTCCGTCGTCAAGCTGCTTGATGAAGTAGGCGAGCTGTTCGCCGTCCTCGGTGGGGATGGTGAAGTCTGGGAGGCGACCGTTGTTTTCTTGGTACCCCTCGGGGCACTCGAGCGGCTCCTCCAGGACCTTAACCCGCTGCTTGAGGGCTGCCCGCTCCCTGTTGATGTCGTTGCACTGGCGGCGGAGGGCGCTGAGCTGCCTCTCCTCGGCGGCGGCCCGCTGTTGTATGGTGGTGGCGAGCCCCTTGATGAGGGCTCGTAGCTGGGTGGGAGTGAGATTATCGTGGCCGTCGACGACGGCCGATACAGTGGCAGGGGAGAGGGGCCCCTCCCAGTGGTCGTTGGTCTCGAGGTCATGAAGGGGGCCTGGGACCGCGATGACACCGGGGCCGATGGTGAAGGAGGGGACTGTAACAGGCCCCATGGTGGCCGGGGCAGGGGTCGCCTCGTCTGGGTACTGGAGCTCCATGGGCTCGAGGCCTCCGGGGAGACTGGGTGGTGGGACTGGGAGTGGCGAGGAGACGGTGGAGGGGTTTGACATCTTTGGTTAGTAATGGTCGTGGTAGCGGCAGTAACGTTCTTTGCAAAAGAACCAATGCTCGTTGGAGTGGGCGTGAGAGATATGGGGGCGGCAGCGATGGCTAAGCGGCTTTGTAAGGTCTTTATGAGGACAGGAACAGGGCTTGAACTTGTGAAACTTGTGAGTGGTGAAGGGATAGGATCGAAGAAGGGATTGGAAGAAGGACTGAGGTTCCGTCTTGGGACAGTGAGGACTGCTGTTGCTGCCGGGGGTTTCTGCTTCCCTTTTATGCTCGTCAAGGGCCGGCGCTTGTGATACTCCCGAAGGAGATCCGGGGCGAACACCTGATCAGCTGGTTCCCAGGTGTTGTCACTTTCGGGGTAGCCCCGCCACTTTATCAAATACTGTAGGTCCCTCTTTCTTCCGTGGAGGCGATGATTCCTGATCTGCTCCACTTCATATTGTTCTTCGCCTCCCACGAGGTCGGGCGCTGGTCGGGTATAGTTGGGCTCGTACTCCCTTGTTTCCTTGTACGGGGTGAGGAGCCCTGCATGGAATACATTGTGGATCTGCCACGAGGCAGGGATGTCGATGAGGTAGGCGACCGGTGACACTTCTTTTAGCACCTTGAAGGGTCCATATCTTTTGGGGTTCAGCTTGGACCCTTGATGCGGGAGTTTCAAGTGGGTCGCTTCCAGCCACACCTGATCTCCGGGTTTGTACTGGGCCGGTGGGATGTTCCGTGCCTTTTGATTGATGGCTTTGATGGCCCTGTCTCTCGCTTCTTCCATCTTTCGTACCCTCATTTCAGCCATATCATTATTCGTGGGGCTGTTGTCGGCTGAGTGTAGCGGGGGTTCGTATCCCCAAAGGATCTGATTGGGTGATAATCCGGTGGTGCTATTTCTCCGGTTGTTGTGCACTGCCGTCGCGACTGGGAGCCATTCGGTCCAGTCCTTGGGTTGTCCTGCT